>CM050431.1:9328995-9636495 GCA_027564155.1 Gymnocypris eckloni scoliostomus | reverse complement strand
TGCCTTGGTGAGCATTACAGATAATTGCATTTAAATGCTGCAGTTTGAAAATAAATGAGCAGTAATATATAATAATGGCTGACTTCCCATCTGTGCAAAGGTCTGTGTGTTCATCTGCACAACTGTTTTCCCACAAGCTCTTGCCCATGTGCTAGTATTTATTTATTGTATTTGATCGTATTTAAGTGATCACACAAACACAAACATATATATATATATATACACACACACATATACATATATATATATATATATATAAATACATATATTGTGAGTAAGGGCATAAAATTATGATTAAGAATACATCGGCAATTCAAATAAATGAAAAACGATGCCGTGAATAGATAAAGAATGGAATTATATTTATATATAATTTAATAAAATATACAAATTAATGAAAAAAATAGAAATCACGGAGAGTGAATTACACTAGGAGAATATGCGGGACTCTATATCTGGATTTGTCATTATTGTTCACACAAGAGAACTGATATAAAACCACTTATGGATAAAATTGATTGCACATGTTAGGAACTTGCAACATTCAAAAACTCCCCAAACACGCATCTGTCCTATCGTTTTACTGCTTTTAAGATAAACCATGACGATAACAACCAGGCACAAGTCAGCAGTTTTCAATTCTGCTTTATGTCCATCTTTATCCCCTCTCCAAGGACAAAGATGCGGAGAACACCAGCCAACTGTGACCCTGGACATTTCACATGCTAGCATTCGTTTAAAGTCTCCACATGAAACAAGTATGGAAAGTACATTGACATACAACTGTCTCCTGAAAATACTAAAAGAAGAAGTTAGATTCTTAAAAGCCAATGTACTGTGACTGGTCAAGAATAGCTACAAGTATCATGATTCACAAAAGATTAGCAGTAACTCTGACATGGTTCCAGGTTTAAAGATAAAACTGTATTTTTTGTATGGGAACTTCAAGAGTAAACAGTCCAGGAGAACATCTTACCTTTACGTGTCACACAGACCACCAGCTAGCTAACATAAGAGCTAGCTAGCTAACTCTTCTCCCTTAGAGAGACAGACATATATTATGCAGTGTATATGAACAAGAATGCTCAAATAAATATGTAAATATTACACAAAAAAGTAAACAATAATCACAGAAAAAAGAGTGTTTTTCCGAATATCAAATTCAAATCAACAGCACCATTATACAGCCGTTCGATAAGCACGAAGCTAATATTGTGTAGCTTACATTTTAAACAGAATTATTGCCTGTTACTAGGTTTTTTTATCAAAACGATCAGTTTAACAGTAATGTGCGTGTATAAGACAAAACTGTCGAACAAAGGTGTTTGGTTTTAGACTAAAACAATGTGTTGGAATGAATCGGTTGAGTGAGTGAACAGTGAATCACTCGTAGAAAACCAACACATGTAGCACCTACTGGCTAGCAGAGTTATACAAACGACTAATACATCGCAAATCTGGCTCAGAAAGTATCTTACTTCCAAGTGTACACCTAGTGCTTTTAGAAAACATTTCCTGTATGTGACCAAAACCCCACTTTGTGCTTTTGTCACCTCTCATTTTTCAATGTGAAGCCTAAATTGTGTTTGTTTTGGATTGAGCCACTGACTTGATTTATTGGTGACATTTTGAATGTGCACAGTTGGCAAAAAGTCTGTAGATTATTAAATAATATATGCCAAAAAAATGCTGTGTTTTGTAAACTTTTAAACTAAATTATGCTGGAAAAATAAGCACAGATTTACTTGATTATGTATTTTTGCATGTGAGTTGGAATAATGCATTTACTTATAGAGCTCATATATGTGGTTCAGTCCATTTCCCCTTAAATAATCATGTGATAGTAACTTTCTGATCTTATGCTCATCTTATGATGGTGTTAAGAATGAATTCAGTAATGCTGAATAATTGTGCAATGCACAGGTGATATTAATGACAGTGACTGATGAAACCAGCAGCTGCTGTTGGGAGTTAGACATGCAGAGCTGCAGTGCATCTTTCCTGTCACGGTCCTGTCATTCAGCCCCTTCTGAACAACCTGAACTAATCCACCGCCCCACCCTGAAAAAGGCAGACTCCAGATAACACATCGCACTTGTGCTTCACACCCCCGCTGAATTATTGGTCTGTATGTTTCCGCTATCTTGGAAGTAGAACAAGGTCCATTATTCACCAGATTCCTTGTTTGACAGCATGCTCTTGTAAATCAGCTATAGCACAGCGTTGGCTTCGGTCGATGCATCATGCTGGAATCATTTTCAGTGCGAACAGATCCTGGCATTACAATGCAGTTCATGTAAGACAAGTCATTATTTTATTATTACTATATTTCCTGTGTGGCTGAGCTCTCCATTGCTCTTATATAATGCAATATTTGTTTCTAGGGCTAATTTGAGGAGCACTAGACATTTAATGTCTTTTGAAACCATTTCAGTGTCTATAGACATTTCATTCTGGTTATTTTTACGTTTTTCAGTCATTCAATAAAATGTTCATCTGCAGACAAAGTAAATATAGCAGGCATCCCTGCTTTCACTCACCCAGATAACACTTTCACAGCTGTTCACATACATATTTAACAATAATTGTATTTTTAAAAGGAAGATTTATATATCTAAAATGCATGAAAGAAATGTATAAATTTTTTTCTAAAATACTTTAGGGTTACTGGGACAAGTTCTCACACCTGTTTTGTATTTATATATTATAGTTAATATAAATGTAAACTATTTGAGATATTATTTGTATTACATTATTTATTTGTATACATATTAGTGGTGGTTATTAAATGTTACAAACTATGCTGTGTTATCTGCGAGATATCCATCCATAAAAAAATATCGCCGCTAATCTATTCTCAAAGTTGTTGGGAGCTGGGTCATACAAGCTCCATATGATGACTTTCACCCTGATATTTTAGCCCATGTATACCATCCATCCATTGCACTGTACGAGAACCCAGTCTTGAACTAGAGGCTCGCATGTCCGTGATGATGACAGATTGTTAACGGCTGGTCTATGTGGTAATATAATCGGCAGGACATCCAAACGCTCACCTATCATTCATCAACCTCAAATATGGCTTTTCATCTGAAAGATGTATGTAGTAGCAACTTTACATGGCCGCTCAATATGATGTTAACCTAGAGAAATGTGCGCTATTGAAGTGTTTGTGTGGAAGTAGCAGGACAGGTCCTGCGCCAGATTCTTGTTTAAAATCTCCGACATTTTGGTCATACAGATAAAAGTAGCCTAATACATCTTTCGAATCTGTAAAGACTCTACGTTTATTTGTGTGCACTCAGAATAACAACGAAACGCTTTTTTAAGCAAACAGGATGCGCTTTAGGTCTCATGTGAACTTGAGAATTCACTCCGTGTCACCCTCTGCTTCAACCTGTGTGTATGCCTAACGTTACTGTGAAATTACCACATCAGACAATGTCTAAACCAACATGGATGCAGCTATGAAGCCGTTTGCTTCAGGAAAATCTATTTTTAAGAAGCTTCCCAATGGAAACTGTAAACAGTTCATCACGACCTCTTATGTAGGCCTACAGTTCAAAATTCATGTTTAACTGAATAAACAGTTAGTAAACACAAGTACATCTTATTGAACATAGTTTATTTTCATCACTAATTATCATAGTAGAACAGCTTTCTCAAGCAGTTTGTGATGCATTTTGGAAACAGGAGATGAGCCCCTGGCACCTGGCTTGAGAAACCCCTCAAAGACTTACTTTAGCCATTAATTTGGGTAGCACACATATTCTGAATGCCTTAGAATTCAAATGAGCCATTTTAATCTAGATTAATCTAGATTAGATTAATCTAGATTATTAAATGTTATATTTGTTATTAAATTTTATATTACAAATCTATCTATCCATCCATCCATCCATCCATCCATCCATCCATCCATCCATAAATTATAGTATTTATGTAGTTTATTTTTCTTTCATTCTGGATATGACTAACAATTAGAAAAATGTACTTAGCAATATATTCTGTTTTTGGAATGCGAATGAATAATTTCTCTTTTTCTTTGACACACTCTCTCTGACTCTCTTTCTGCGTTTGTTTTAACTCTGTCATGAATGAATGAACACGGCTGATTATACGGGAATTTGCCTTGTGGTTTTGTAGGGTTAACGTTAGCACATTTTAATGGAGCTGAATCCACAGAAGCTTTTATTTGGCCAGTAAATGGGACGCTTCACATAAGCATGCTTTGGCAGTCCGTTGTTTATATACAGACACACTAGCTCATGTAACACTAAATTAAAACAATGTGAAAACCCAACACTGTCTCTCGCGACTCTGCTGGCAAGCGTGCAGTCTAAGAAGTTTTGTCTAAGGAAAAATGTATTTTGGGGGGGCAATATCCCTTTAAATCTATAAAAACATCTCTTTAAAAAAAACAAAAAAACTAATCTAAGCTAAAACAAAATTAGTGAATATATACTGTATAAGGCATATAATATATATATATAAACATTACATTATTATGCATATATGATATATATATATACAATTATAATATTTACAGAGCCTCAGTCATTCATTTTAATTGAAAAGATCTCTACGCAGTGAAAGTTATTTCCCAGAGTGCACTGCTGTCCGATTGCTTGACCCCTGGCCTGCACCTCATAATCACCCACCTCTGAAAAGACAACATGTTTGTCCCTCCCTTTTCCACCATGCCGATCTGAGACCTGTTACCCTGATGACACCAGCGCTCTGGTAAAACACTCTCGGTCTCAATAGTGGTGATTTTGCCATTGATTGCTGCAGCTGCACAGCTTATGGCCGTCTAACCCTGGGGCCCCTGTTATAGATAATGGGATAATGGTTGCCACCTTCTGAACACGTGTGGCTCACAGCTCTGTGAGATACTGCACGGATCTGTACAACATTTACAGAAAATTGGTGAAGAATACGTGTAGGTGTGTTTGGCTGCTTCATTCTCAGAGTGCACATGCATTAACAATTTTGTTTTTACAAAGAAGTTTTCTTACAGTCTATGTTTGATGTTTTTCATTAATAAATTATCATTTATAATGAAAATATAAATGTAAAAACTAAAACAAAAATGCTTATGCAATAGAAAATGTGTGTTTGTGTGTGTGTGTGTGTGTGTGTGTGTGTGTGTGTGTGTGTGTGTGCAGCATTTAAACAATCTTTAATTGAATGCATCATCATGAATAAAAGTATTCATTTCTTATTTTGAAAACAAATCTTATTCCTCAAACTTTTTACTAGTAGTGTATCATGCTATCTACAAAAACTGTTTTCAAGATAATAATAAGCACAGTAGAATGATTTCTGAAGGATGTGACATTGAGTAAGGATGCTGAAAATTCAGCTTTGCATCACAGGAATAAATTACCTTTTAGATTGTTTTAAAAAAGAAAACAGTTATTTTAAATTATATTTAAATAAATCACAGTGTTACTGTTTTTACTCAATGGAATTATATCAACATATACACATTTTATATATATATATATATATATAACAATATTAAATGTGTTAATTTACTGAAAGACTGCACTGTGGGAAACCAATCACAGCTAATTAATTTATAACAATGTCAAAGAATATGACAAAGAATCAAGCAAATAACCAATTTCCAAGAGCTGGATGAATAGCTTTAGTCTTTCTTCATCCAGCCGTGCCCAGGTATGCATCTCAATTTGAGCTCAAACACAAGAGGTTCCAGCTCTGCGAGTAAATAAGGACAGAGGCCTATACAGCGAGGTCCATTCAGTCTCCTGACACGGCTTCAGTTCTCCAGTCTTCTAGGGCATCCAGCTGTGAGCACTTGAGACAGGCCAGGGCCTCACACTGAATACTCAATGCACCAACTGCCAGAGGACTTTCCAGAAACCTCCATTCCTTTGGCCGACAGCGCTCTGAAAGAGCCATTATCTCCAAACCTCCAATTAGGCTGAACCTTTCCAGCCAAAATGTGAATAACCTAAATAGAAATAATCATTTTGGCTGAGGAACACTTGAATTGATATAGATATTTTGATGCTTATATCTCAGAATAATAGAGGTTACTTGAAACGACGGGCTTTGCGAGAATGCAACACTGTTCGGTTTAATTTGTTGTGCCTAGAATACAAAAAACATGGAAGAAAATGTAATTTTGTCACACTCATGTCATTCCTAAACTGTATTCATTCACAAGTGGTCACATGAGATGCTAAAGGTTAAAAAAATCATGCATAACAAAACTAATTTCTTTGCGCACATGTGGCATCATGACAGTTCAACTTGGATGAGCGACAAAAACATACAGCTCAAATGTGAAATATGCTTTGTGCAACATGATTGATTGTTAAATAAATATGTGAAATCATGTTGAACTTACATGCCAGAGCAAAGCGACTGCTTTAGCAATGTTCTCCTTAATCAGTGTAACCGGATGACACTTTGCTTTGTGTACACAGAACATAAAAAACGAGATTTATGCACAAGTTCTTTCCTGTGCAAAAGAAACAGAAAATGTGTTGTTTGCTTTGACAAAGTCGTACGAAGTTTTGACAAATGCTTTTCTTTTGATATTTGGCTTGGGCTCACGGATTCCAACTACAAAGTCACCCCTCTCTTTGAACTGCGCAAATAATGGACTTTTGAAACGGGTTCATTACACCATGCTAATTTCTATTATGAGCGATTAAACGCAGCTCCCTCCTCCTCCTCCCTATCATAGCCGTCGCCAGGAGCGGAGCTCTCTGTAGGGGTTCCGGTTCATTTGGGCTCCACTCCCACCCCTCCCTCCAGTGCGACTATTCAGCCGACCTGGCCAAATCTATTCAGCGCAGCTCTATTCAGGGCTGGGAAAAGAAAGAGAGCCAGTGAGAAAGAGAGCGAGAGAGGAGAAAGAGGAAGAGAAAGAAAGGTTTCACAGCTGCAGCTGCTAAATGCAGGGTTTGGGATTGCGGAGCATGCGTGGGTTTCAGACCACTAAAGGGCTTTGGCCCCTTCTTCTCATCTCCGTCTTCGTTCTTTCTCTCACCTTCACTCCTTTATTGTGCCTACTAAAGGACAAGAAGGAAGAAGAGGAGGAAGAGGAAGATGAAGAAAACAAGAAACATGCTGTTCAGTTGAATAGGGTTATATTCCTGGTGGGATTTCTTTAGTTCGACTTTATCTTAAAGGAAAAGTTCACACAAAAATGGCTTGTCATCTCAAACCTGTATGACTTTCTTCTTTTGGTCGCTCGTTTTCATGCAGTTTTAATGAATGGGCCCTGGAGTATTCATGCTTCAGAACATAAACAAAAGCAACTTAAAAGTATAATATAAGCAGTCTTATGCGACATATTCCAAGAAGTCGTTCAGCAGTTTAGGAATTGCATTGAATTTTTCTGTTAAAATGTTCAAATGAAAATTTGCTGACAGTTTACTCACCCTTAGCCATCCAATATGTAGATGAGTTTTTCCAGTATGTGACGTAGATGAGTTTTTCGTGGTAACAGATTTGGAGAAATGTAGCATTACATCACTTGCTCTGCAGCGAATGGGTGCCGTCAGAGTCCAAACAGCTGATAAAAAATCACAATAATCCACACAACTCCAGTCCATCAATTAACATGTTGTGAAGCAAAAAGCTGCTTGTTCAATTCAATTCAATTCAAGATTATTTGTATAGAGCAACTTCACAGGAAATTAAGTTTCTAAAATAGATTTATATTGTAGAAACTCAATCCTGTGGCAGAAACAGAGAAACAAATAAAGATAATTAGCGTAGCTGTTGTTCCATCCAGGCAAAATGATCTGTTCAACCCAATCTAAAGAATAATAATGTGTGTTTGATCAGATATACCTGTAGTACAAGATTGTGAGATGCATTATATGAATGCTTGGCTAAAGAGATGTGTCTTTAATCTAGATTTAAACAGAGAGTGTGTCTGAACCCCGAACGATCAGGAAGGCTATTCCAGAGTTTAGCAGCCAGATATGAAAAGGTTCTACCTCCTTTAGTGGACTTTGCTATCCTAGGTACTACCAAGAGTCCAGAGTTTTGCGACCTTAGGGAGCGGGTTGGATTGTAGCGTGATAGAAGATTAGTTAGGTACGTAGGAGCTAAATCATTTAGGGCTTTATAGGCAAGTAATAATATTTTTGTAACTTATACGGAACTTAATAGGTAGCCAGTGCAGAGACTGTAAAATTGGAGTAATATGATCATATTTTCTTGACCTGGTAAGGACTCTAGCCGCAGCATTTTGTACTATCTGTAGCTTGTTTATTGAAGATGCAGGACAACCACCTAATAGTGCATTACAATAGTCCAGTCTAGAGGTCATGAATGCATGAACTAACTTTTCTGCATCCGAATCCATCACAAATCCATCATTAAGGCATTTTAATGGTAATAGCCGAAATATGAGTCCATAATCCCTATAAGAAATCTTCCTTCAGTGAAAAAGTCCTCCCCTTGCTGTCTTCTCACATCAAAATCCACCCACATATTTGTTAAAAGCTATTTTGAACTGTTTTGCTTGTAAACTGTGCTTAATCTGTGCATATTTCTCTCCTGATGTAATACAACATTTCTCCAAATCTGTTTAAAATCTGAGGGTGAATACATATTCAGCTGTTTTTTAGGTTAACTATTCTAACTGCTCCAACTGGGTCATTGAGTTCAGAGTTGAACTCAGAATGAATCGGTCTCATTTGTAATGATCATCCAGAAAAGTTGAAGGGATTGATTGAAAGATCCAGTAAAGAATGTTTCGTCCATGAATCAGGGATTCGTCATCTGAATGTGTAATGTAATATTTCTATGACATTATAAATTCAAATTGGACAGTTGTCTGTGAGTCACAGATTGTGAGGGAAGCTAAACAAGCAGTTAAGACAGGCCTGAATTTGTCTACATTTCAGTCCCCAGCAGGCCACTTTATCAGTTTTATCTCTTGATAGACTCTCTTAGTCTAAGTAAATCAGCGTGCCCCTGTTCACCGTAACCCTCCCCCTGCAAAGACGTAATGACCACTTCCCACAGCTCATCAGCCACTTAAGATAATGTAATGACATTGATAAATCACCCATAAATCTGTGCCCCAAGCATGTGCCATGCGCTCATTTGTGGTGGACGGGAATGAGGATCGTGTAACTTAAATAAATTGAATTTCCCCGGTCGGGCTTCCATGTTCATTGGACTCCAATGAAGGTGTAATTTAATATACGTACTGGAGTTTCTGTAGATTTACCAGCTTGATAAGCTTATGCACACACCGTGTAAGCTACAGTGAAATGTTTTGTAAAACTTTTGTCATTGACCCAGAAGTGTCATGTTAGACTCAACTTTTCTTTCAAAATTCTGCATGAATTACATTTCATTCCCAGTTTCACGTACATTTATGTGGTGGAAAAAGTAGCTGGCCTTGGTAAGTGTGTACAGTATATTAACATACATACATACTCCAAACACACACATATGTATGTATTTGTCTGGTTATTTAAAAATGTATTTAATTAAATTTAAATTAAAGATAATGTAAAATATGTAAAAAGTATTTAAATTAAATTGGAATTAAATTAAAACATTACATTTTATTAGATTATGCACAAATTACACAAATTACACCTTTGGTCTGAGATCATAGAGTTACAATCCTAAAACACCCTGCCCAGTTTCAGAGACAAAACTAGCACTGGCACAAAACAAAAACAGAGATCTGCTAAACAAAAGATGCATCACCTCTTAAGCTCGACACACAAGTCACCATTCACACGCTGCATTCCTGCCCAGCGCCACACAAAAATACCCATTCAAAGACCATCACTTCTTTTATCACATATTTTGTCCCTATTAAAACCCTCTTGTTTAAATAAACAAGAGCTTCACAGTGGTTGCGTTCTCCACCCTGCCAGCATAAGGGAGGCAGCGTCTATACATCTCACCTGAATCTGTGTGCTGATTGAGGAAGAATAAACACCTAGGAAACGTTGCCCAGGTAAACACTTAAGCAAGCTGTTAACACAAGACTGTTGCAACAAGACATGCCTTCTCCAGGGATGGCATCAAGTGATGGGAAACCTGTGCAACACTCAAGAACAGGTCAAGAAGGAGACATCTGTCAACACGCACGGTTTGGACGGTGCGCAGTGAGCTCTGGCAAATGAAAGGAACTTGGCAGAAGTGGGCAAGATCCACTCACTTTATTAAACAAACAACAGTGAGAAATGTAAATGTTAGTGTGCGTACACAATAATACAAAATCTCTACCTTCTTGTTTAGACACCTGCGGAGGGGCTGTGCAAAGTTCCGCTTTACTCCTGCCGCTGGGCCTAAAGATAAAGACACAGAGTGTTTTCTTAAGAGAAAAGTTCAGCCAAAAATTAAACTTTGTTGACAATTACTCACCATCAGGCCATGTAAGATGTAGATTAGTTTGTGTCTTCATCAGAACAGATTTGGATACATTTTGTATTATATCACTTGCTCATCAGTGGATCCTCTACAGTGAATGGGTGCCAGCAGAATGAGAGCCAAAAGACTCTAGCTGATAAAAACATTAATCCACATAATCCACATTTAACCCCACAAACCAAGTACATCACTTTAAAGTGCCCCTATAGATTTTTTTTATTATCTTTCATGCAGTGTAACACAGCTCTAATGGAATGAAAACATCTGAAAGTGCACCGTGTATAAAGTTATGTCTCTCTCAAAAGAAAGAGTTGACTCTGAATCATTTAACCGAGTCGTTTTTAAAACGAATCCCAAGCCGTTTCATGTTGACTCAACATGAAACATTAGCATATTTCCCGCCCATTTGTTGCATGCGCAGACCTGGTTAAACTTTTCACATTGGTTTGAATGAAAATGCAAATACATTCTTTGCCACTAGGTACTGCTTTTGAAATGGTAAAAATAGCTGTTTCCCCAGTAACGGCAGTACACGAAGCATCACAAACACTGCTTTATCAGGCATTACAGGCATGATGAAATAAAATGAAACCAATCGGACCAATCACCGCAGATTAGCTTCACACAAAGGAGGGGTTTGGAAAAATGAATCGTTGAGCGAATCGTTTAGGAGTCGTTGAGCAATTAAGGTAATAATAAATGCATATTATAAGACAATGAAAGTGTTTTTTTTTTTATTTGCATGTATGTCAACCTGTTGTTTCATTAAAATAATGAAAATCTTTAAAAGTAATCGTAATGATATGTAGTAATTAATTTAAATTATTACGCTTACATATTCAGTAAGGAAAGTATGTTATTGTTTTAATTTGATGGTCACATCGTTAAATACGAACCTTTCTTTAAAAAGGTAGTTGTTTTTTTAAACCATATGAAATCAGCATAAAAATCACTTCACTAAAAATCTAAATCAAAGTGTCTTTAAAACGAATGACTTACAATCACACTGTAAATCGCTGTCAGTAGGAACGCCCCTTTAGCCATCAGTGTTGCAATATACCAGTCAGTGTGCAGGTGTGATGCAACTATAATTGTCTAAAATGTACTGCTCAGTACAGACTCATTGAATTACAGCACATTTAGACCAGTGCATATGAAACCGTTCTTCACGCCTCATCTGAAACTCAAACTGCGTTTTCTCCTTTGAGCTTAGGGATTCTCGCTTTTTAGCCAGGACTCAGAGATATGATGAGACGTGCAAGTGTCTCTGCTTCCTATTAACCCAGGCATTTCCTCGCTATAGCACACACCCGTTAAACATCCAGAGATAGCACAACGTGCTGGCTTCGTTTCACGCCTCTCCATTTTATTGTTGACGAATAGCTTTAGCAGATGGACTCGTTATCTTTGAAGATTCCAGCATGGCCGGCGTGATAAATTGGCACAGGCCTGCAACAGACATAGGCAAAAAACACACAAAACGCAGCTCACGCAGATGGAACGGCATCCCTGAATTATCTACCGTTTAAAAACTCTGGGTCAGGCCCACTTCACCTCTCTCTCTCCTTCAGAGAAGTACCAAATCCAATGTCTTCATGTGCTGTACCATCTGTCCAAAACCTCGCACGAGGCTCTTTCATCTTCTTCCAGCTGTGGATGTGCACTGGATGGAGCGTGAGTAAGAGAGAGAAGAGAGAACAAGAAAGAGAAGTAAGGATCTCTCATCTGATATGCACATTAGTTTACTGGCAAACTTTCTCACCACTATAACTGATCCAAAAACATCCCAGAGACAGTGTTTGCTATAATTCTCAAGTGTGTGCTGAATGAAATGTTATGTGCAAAAGGGTCCAGACATTTAAACTATTTGAATCAAATCAGTGATAATTCATAGCTAAAAATAATACAAACAAACAATAATAGCTTTACTCAATAAAGTTTCACTTTAGATTACAGATTCTGTCACATGTGTAAATGCAGATTCAGTGCATACAATTTGTAAATTAGAGCCGTCTTTATTTACATGGATTGTAAATATTGTTATAGTATTGTTTTTCAAGTTCACTAACACTACTGATACTACCCTTCAAACACTTGTTTGTGTAAACTCTTTATGGTCTCTTGACATTTCCAAGTTATTTGTAAAGTAAATGATTTACAGTCGGCACACTGACAGATAAATCATACGGGAAACCACGTCAAGAGCCCTCTCAGAAAGCTAAAATACCTTAGGGCCATTTGGGTTAAAGAGGACAAAATGTGGGATCACTTATTTGAATAGATATATTTATCAGCAATTTGGCTACAAGTTTATGTCAACATTACGTAAAATAAAATCCTTTTATTGTTGTCACTCTAAGGCTCTTGGTGCCTATATTTCAAGGAATTCAGCATGAAATAGAAAGTTTTATGTAAAAAAAAGTATTTTACAAACTAAATATTTTAGCTTTTCTGTGTCTAGCAGAACTAGCATAAATAAATAAATTGTTCATTTAACTTTCCAGGTTTACATTTTTACATTCTATATTTAAAAACTATAGTTAATTATGATATGATATTATATTTTATTATTAAAACAGACATCTAACCACGAACGTTGTCCCTTTAAGACGCGATGAGAGTGAAAGGAGGCGGTGCAGTTTCACACTCAGGGTGGGAAAGATGGGCGGGGCTAACGCGATTTGACTGATAGCTGAGCCCTGGAACGTCCAAAATCGCAGCGCCTGGGCGCTCCAAAGCAACCAGTAAGATCCAGAGTTTGCCCGTCAATCATTCTCCAATCACCAATCGGAAAGCAAAACGAGGGAATCTTTATCACTCCCGATGTATCCAACGTGGGGCGAAAGAACGTCTGGATAAAAAGAAAGTAAAGTCCGGGAGGGGGAAAACAAGCGGTTGAAACGGTCAGAAGTGCGAGGTGAATAATCGGAGTATTCGGACCGTACAACGAGATCAAGATAAAAGCTTCCCAGTTCCTTCAGTCCGCGCTCAGGGTTGCTGGAGAGAGAGAGAGAGAAGGAACAAACGCGAGCCGCAAAGTTCACAACAGTCGGACGGCTTTACTGGAACTGTTTCCCTTCAAACGTTGTTTATTATTATTCACTTATGTGATCCAAACGCCTGCATTCGCAGGTCGGAAACTTTATATCAAGCCGTGAAGAAGCGAGAGCCTAAAACTTTTTTTAGGAGTGCGGTTTTTCCTGAGGAAAAGTTTCTTTACAGCGCCGTCGATCCCAGATTTTCTTTCAACACGCTCGTGTGGAGTTAATGGACACGATTTACTATGTTTTTACTTTTCATAATAACCAATCACTCGGGATCAGCACATTATAACAACTTCATAAACACTGTTGACGATTTAAACTCTTCAAACTGCATTTGATTCAGTGGATCTCAGTTTGATTCTGTCTATCTCCCATCCTGAGCCCCTTTTCAACCTTTTAAGGACAACTGCATTTAGTTTTGGCTTCTGGACAAGTTTCTTGTATTGCCTCGTCGTGATTCACCTTTGATTTTCTTACATGGTGGAGCAGGGGAGTTACAATTTTACTGTGGAACGTTTTCAAACGCAGGACTCATGCATTGCCCGAAAGCAACGCAGTATAATTTGATATTACCGTTGGGTAAACAAACTACTTAATGAAGGCGAATTACTCGGACTCTGAGAAACTCAATAAGTTCGAGCTGTCCGTTTGTGGATGAGAGAGATCAGTCGTTAAGTGCTGAGACAACTGGATACAAAATGGCGGCGTGGCTGGGACAGATGGGATCACTTTCATATCATGTGTTTTATTGGCTTTTGACGCTGGGACTGTTAATCAATTATAGCGCACCGTGTCCTCAAAACTGTACGTGTACGCTTGATACGACCGACTGCAGTCATTTAGACATCACTGATGTCCCTCAAGACTTTCCCAAGAGCACTGTGCATCTGTAAGTACACAAAACTGCCTAGCCCGAGCGAAATATCATGTTTTAAGTTCTTTAACACTCTTCACTAAAGTTGTCCAGGGAAAAAATTTATTAAAAAGTCACAACATAACAAGTGTCATGTCCAATATAATACTTTACACTTATTGAAAATGATTTTGAAGTCCTGACAAAAGTTTCTCGTTCCATTAAAACCAAATGGTATTGTTATAAGTAGTCTCAGGCCTGGTTGTGACCTGCTGGGTTATGACATGCTAGTTATTGTCATAAGTTTGGAAACTCTGACAGACAATTTTAGGAGGCCTGCTGATATGAGTCAAAGTCATGAAACAACGATCACTATTGTTTATTTGCTGGATGGTAATTTTGGTCCTTAAAATCTCATATTTATGAATATCGTTAGAATAGAGTGCTAAACTACAGAGGCTGAAGCTCATACTAATTAAACAAATATTTGAATGGGTGTATTCAGAGTTTATTTTACATTGAAACCTTGTTTACTTATACTTATTCTACAGCTCTGACAGGCATCACCTTCAGTTATCCTTTTCCACAGGACTTTTTCATAAACTGGCCATAATAATGCAGTTGGGTGGTTTTGTCATTGTATTTGGTCTGGTTTATAGATTATGACTTAATTTATTTTCTGCCCTATACTATGGTAGATCCAGTTAGTCTCGTAGTAAAAACTGAGAACAGTGGCAGTTCTTATTTTTAGTCATCTGATATTTTATAAACTCCCAGATATAATTTTTTTAAAGATTAACATCACACAATTATCACACAAAAAGTATAATGCATTTTAATAACCATATTTTCTTAACATTTCTCCTCAAACATGACATCACTTTTATAGATGTCTTTTGGGGCGTTAGGTGTTAATGTAATGTATCTGTTTGGCCTAGACAAAGTTTCTAAAGTGTCATCTTCCTGTGTGTTCAAGATCACAATCATCATTTTCAAAGGGAATTATTTTACTGCGCAGTATTATCTTTAATACCTTTATTGCATGTTTCATCACTGCAAAGATGAATGTTGTCTGATTTCACAAAAGCAGCTCCCTTACAGTTCTTGTCAGGTTTAAAAGATGGTTATCACTTATCATGCACAAGTTGTAACAAGGAAGCGTCAACTTGAAGTCATGAGGTATCCGTTTTGCATGTTATAATACCAGATTCAACAAATTTTAGTCAAACTTGATCGTTTCAGTCCTTTGTTGGGCTTTATTTGAAATGTATCAAGACCCAACCCAGAGATAACTTTTTAAAGATGAGAAGTTACGTTGTAACCGAGGGTGGCTGACATAATCGTTCTTTGTCTGATAGGACCGTGAAACATTCATTACACATGATATCAGGCTTTAGATGGGAATGATTGGGCAGGTAGCTCGGTTGGTGTTCTGCCTCAAGGACTGTCTAACCTACTGCTGAGTAATTTGACCTGGTCTCCCTGAGTGCTTTAGTCTTTGGCCCCTGACTATGCCATTTAAATTCATATAGTAATTTTAGTGGGAAGCTAATGTGACATTTCAGAATATTCAACGGGGAAAAAATCTGGGAGATTGGACTTGATTATTGGATTGGATGGTGAAAAGTGGTCTCTGTATGACAGATGGTTGGAGAAAAGGAGTTGAAATAAGAGTGCGTTTACATCAGCGAATCATTAACAATAAGATCAGGAATGTGAATTAATAAAGTTTCGATCAAATTCAATTGCAGGAATATCAGGGCCATGTTTGTCACAGATTAAGCATGAAGTGGCAATAAATAACATATTTATTCCATCTTTACACAGTTAAATTGGCATATTAAATCATTTAAAGTGTCTTAAATTAGTATTAGAAGCGGTTAAGCGTTGACAGTGCTTTTATTGATAGGGTGCAAGCGGCCAACAGCTGATATACATTTCCTCTTAACTTTCCTTATATATGGTCTTTAAAGTGTAACCACTTTTAATATTCAAACCTTTTTGACAGCATCAGCATTAACCCAAAACAACTTTCTCGTTGTTGTTAACCAATGGCTCTTTGTCTCTCAAAAGCTTAAGGCAACTGTGGTCTGTCATAAATGCTGATTATTTATTCTCATTAATCCATACAACTGTCGCTATTCATGTTCAGAGCTTTTGTACGCCTCTCTGGCAACAGACAAGCAGTCAAAGCGCTAGTGCTAGTGACATCCAAACCTGTTGCTTGTGTAACCACGGCGCACAAACTCACCCAAGGAACGCCAAGCCGCGTTTTAGCATTTCCATGAACTAAAAGTTAATGTCCCTTTATTATCTGGTTTCATGTTGACAGATCCAACAGTAGCTGTATTTTAAAGTTCTAGGCCAGAGATAGTTTTTGGGTTGTCCGTCTGCAATATATCAATCAAGAGTAGAAAAAGCTTTGGTTGGAAAAACCCTGTGGACATGGCCGGAGTATAAAATCAAGCCTTAATACCTTCCAGTTGTCCAAATAGTTTCTCCATTCTGCCCATTTTTTCTTTCTTTCATTTAATGGTTCCCCCATGGCTCGCAGAGACCTTGATGGCGAGTAGGAAGCAGCGAGGTGTTGGCATCGTCAACTCACACATGGTCCTTTGTGGATTCAAGTTAACTTTGAGATGGGCCTTAAGACTCTATTAAGATAAAGACTAATGGAGTTATTCATGGTGAGGTTAAAGGAGTAGTTCACCCCAAATATTTTTTGCTGAACAAGATATTTTAAAGAATGTTGGTAACTAAACCGTTTTGGTGACCATTTACTTGCATTGTATGGAAAAGGAGACATTTTTTATGTTTCACAGATGAAAGTAAGTCATACAGCTTTGGAAATATGTGAGGGTGAATAAATGATGACAATTTTTAGTGCGGAGGCGACGTCGAATTAACTGATGAATGTTATGAGTAATCTTATTGGCTTCACCGATGCATGTCACAGTCCTCCAAACTCTCCATCTGCGAATTTGAAAAAGTTGTCTGAATTCCTTGTGAATTAAATAATTTTCTTTTAAAAAATGTTTCCTGCATCAGATCCATCTGAAGTATAGAAAAATTGAGCGTTTGATTATGGAAATTTATGCGTGTCTTTTGGCGTCTTGCATTCAAAGGACTGACCCTTTAAAATTCAGGATAAATGAGATCCGTTTTTGATTAAATATCTATTTGATTTTGTCTGTTTATTCAGTGTGATGTGAAACCCGAGGTGATGGAAACAGTTTGGCTTGATGTAACGAGCTGAATGAGTCTTACTTCTCAAAGTAAACTATAACGACCCTTTGGTGGCCCTCCTGATTGTTTTGAAAGCAGAGGGGGTGGTGGTTGGTTTGTATGTGCAACCTGGGTTTCCACATGTGTGAGTGTAGTTTGGTCACCCTTTAGGCTTGGTAAACAGCCCGCCAGATTTTTCTCACCACCGTGAAGGGGGTTTGTTGTGTTTTTTTTATGCATTGTGGGGGATGGCCTTTTCTTTACGGTCCCTGCCACCTGTTGTGGAGCCGCTGTGTAAACCTGGGTGCGGTCTTCTTTGGCTAGGTTACAAAAGTTAGTTCAATGTCACGGTCCATTGCTTTCCATTGACAAAATTTCTAGATCTTGATCGACTTTCTCCGACCCATTATTTGTTCTTTCAACGTGTGGAAACCAGTCAGCAGAGTATGTCTTTAGCTGTCAAACTCGTTTCGATGCTTGTTCATTTAGTTATCGGAGCAGTATGCTTTATTAATCCCGTTGCTGTAGATTTGTGTCATGCTCAAAAACAGCAACTTGGATTTTAGTTTTTTTTTGACAGCATAACACATGTAAAAGCTGAACTGGTTTGCTCCAGGTGTGTGTGGTAGCCTGGAGCGGAGTTTGCGTGCGCTATCGGATTGTGAGTTAAAGGAGTGCCTTGCCGTGTTTAGCTTGGCCTGCATGGCACAGAGGTTAACGGCACCTTCCGTTAGCACTGCTCTTGTGGAGTTTCCATGCATTCAAGGACATTTTATCCATTGATTTATGCCCAGGCCATTTCTAGTCAGCCAAAATGCAAGATTTTGTCTGTTAATGCGCATAAATATGAAACTAGCGATTTAACGGTGAGCTGACAGAGCGAATATCTCCAGAAATGCTTGTTTGCTATTTGGACTAGTTTAGATGTACGAGTGTTGTTATGTCTCGGTTACGGGAATGGGAGCCACACTAGTACCAGAATCGAAATTCCAAAAGGATCTAACAAATATTCCAGATTCTCTTTCTGTTGAGACACATTTGAGCACCTCCTTCTCTCCCCTCCTTTGTTTAAGTGTCTACAAAGTGATGGATGACTCATCTGTGAATTCTGTACATCTGGTAAGAGTTTAGAGATCTGGAAAAGACATAAAAAGAGTGAAAGAAAGGGGAGGGGTGAGAGACTTGGAGAGTAACAGGCCTTATAGGGCACCCCCAGCACATTTGGTCTGGAGACCAAAATCACCATTTAACATTCTGTGAAAGCGTTACTGACAATCTACCTCTTAACCCCATACTGCGTATAGTTTCCAGAAGTTTTATGGCATTAAACCATAATGTGCAGGGTTAGAGGTTCAAATGCATTTTGGGTTGATCAGCAATTTTTGTGATCAGGAAAAGTAATGCAAATTCACTTATTTATATACTTTATCTTGAATCAAATTTATCTACACACCTTTCCCATGTTTAACGGTGATGCTGCTGTCTTGTAATAATAATAATTCCATTTTAGTTAAAGTTTTTGTCATTGTTGTATATTTTTTGTCATTTTTATTTGTATTATTTAATATGTCCATATAGCTTTTTATCTTTATTATTTGAATATTTATCATTTTTATTTTAGTACATCAAGTTAAACTAAATTAAAAGAAAAGTGTGCTTTGGCAGCTAGCTGAAATTAAGGAAGTTTGATTAAATGTGTAATAATTTTGTTTATTTTTAAGTAACAGTCTTTTAAAAATGTTTTTAGTTAACTATAATAACCCTGGTCTATATTAATAATAATTTTACAATATAATAATATTTTTCTAATTATTGAATGCATATAGACTGACGGCTGAAGGTCTGGAATATATGGCTGCATTCATTGGCCAAGGCCCACGCATGAGGCCATTTGACCTACATGTCAAACAACCAATCACAGTTTTCGGGTGTGGAAATGTCGCCACAATAACAAACCTATGTGCGAAACTCTCAGATGTATTTGAAAGATTTTATGGTGCAAATTTTAAATATTTCACATACTTTTGGAAATCCAGCATTCAATCTACTCTGATAAGCGTTCGCCGTCACATTTGTAAACACGACGGCTTTCTTCTTTCGTGAGGGAGTTTTGCGACACGGCATCTTTGTTTCCAGGCGGAACGTTAAAAAACGCGACACACACGTCTCCTGGAAATCCTGTATAATTCAACCAATCCGACGACGACTTCGAAACTACTGAAGTGTTTCCAGAAAAGTGTACCAATGGTTATGCATCAGAAGTTTAGCCAACGGTCCGTGGGCGTGATGGCTGAGACGAAGTCTGATATATTTGGTCACGATTGAGTGTATGTAAATGTGAATACAATATTATTTTTATCTATTTATTTTCTATTTAGATGATTGGCAAAAATCCCTATATATATATATATACAGTATCTTTGCTGTGTTTGAATTATTCCTTGATATGTACTTATAAATTTGGCTCTGCTGGTCATACAGCCAGCCCCACAAAATTAAATTTGATATATGTTTAAACAGTTTATATGATGGATATACTGCTCAAGTTGACCACTCTGAAGTTTCCAGCTAAACTAGCGGTGCAATTACTTCAGAGTTTTCATTTCTGTTAAGATAATAAACCGTATTCAGGGCAAATCTGTAAATTAGCAATCACTTGTTCTGTTCACTTTGAAGTTTTCTAGAACAATCTGTCACGAGCTGATCTGTAACTATGCAGCACGTATTTTCACTCCTTGGGTTTTCATTACAAGATTAAAAATTATCAATTGAAACAAATGTGTATATAATCAAGTGTGAGCATGCTGGACATTTGCCTGGCATCTGTGATTCTGGTACTGACTCCACCTAAGGCAAGAAGAGACCCTTTTCTTACCGGCTCCTGGGCCCAATTTCTGTAATCTACTTTGTCTTTAAAATGCATAGAGTTTGTCTTGGATTTGAGCTTATTGTTATTCTAATGTCTTTTGTTTGTTGGCTTTTTTTCTCCTATTTAATTTCTTTCTCTCCCACTGTGTAATGTTCCCTTCCTGATGATCTTGATTTCATGATCTTGACTCTAGATTCGATACTCACTCCCTTTTCTGTGCTTTTTTTGGACTGTCGGCAAAAGCTCCTGGCTTCACTATCAGTGGTGTTGCCGGGCTGTAAATGGTCTTTATGGCAGGAAACCGAAAGAAAGGAGCACAAGCTGTGTGGCTTTTGGAGAAGCAAGTGTCTCTGTCTGGTCTCTCGCTCTTTGCTTCACTCAGTGCTATCACAGAGGAGTTATTCTTTGACTAGTTTATGACCCTCTGAAACAGGGTGCATTAAAGACGCTTCTGTCTTCCAGCTGCATCATAAAGCTCCATCATTGACATCATTTCACACTTCCAAAGACCGAAGTTCACACCCGGCTTATCAGTGATAAAGATAGATAGATAGATAAGAGTTGTCTCTTTGCTGTTCTACTTTTTATTGTTAATATATTATTTCCAATACCTTTTTTTGAGGTATTGGAGCTCAGTTTGATGTCGACATATCAACAGGTTCGTGTTGTTTACACTCAAATCAATGTGACTATATTTGAAAGTATTATCATTCTGGCCTAAAAAAATTCAGACTCTGTATGTTATTGGGAATTCGTTTTAGTTGTGTTTTACCCCCTCTGGTCATTTCCTAAATGACTTTGACCTTTGTTAGGTGTGAATGTTCTTGTATTATTGCTATAAAATGGAGCATGTTCTGTTCTCAATGAAACTGACGTGAGCTGAGCAGATAGATGATGATTGGATAATTCTTGAATATAGCATTATTAGAGCTTTACAGGGAATTTCAACTACGCTGACTAGTTTCTTAACAATCCAAACAAGTGTTTCTGGTTTCCTCTAAGGGTCCAGTCAGCCTGCAGGACTCTCTGAGGAAGAGAAGAGGCGTTTGTTCTGTTCAGAGTAAAGACCAGGGTTTGTTAATGTTTGAGTCATAATAGGCATGAAACAAGTAGTTTAAGAATAGAAACGTGATCATATAATCTGAGTGTGCAAATAGCCTATATGTACGCATGCAGTCATGTTTAATTAGTTGACTTGTGCTACTTAGTTTTTGTATACTGACGCTAAACTTTTGTTCCTCAAAGTTAACAAATATGGACTAAAAGCCACATTTTGGACACAAAAAAGACCTCATTCTGAAAGATTTTTAAATCAGCTTCATAGAGCATTAATTAAGCCTGCTGTACGGTTACAACGACCATGTGATTTATGCCCCAAAGGTCAGCCTAAAGGTGTGAAAGTTAGTGTTATCTGATAAGATAAAGTGGATCCACTGAGACTTAAACACGGTGATTATATAAACACTCTCATTTCCTTTTTGGCTGGTAAGGCAAAGTTCTCATGAGGTCCCCATGAAGACTGAGGTGATCTAGTTTGAGCGTTTGATTTGCTGTATAACAGTAAAACATTTAAATGACTTTAACACTTCCCACCACTTTATTAGCTCCACCCACTAATGACCGACAGAGGTGTTGGCAAACACATTATATCTTAGTCCAGATCACTGTGAAATGGCTTTACCCGGTATTTGGTCTCCTTTTCAGCCTTTAAAATTCTGTAGTGGAAACTAATATGAGTATTAGTCAGTAATAGGTGTGTGAAAAACTCTCACTCAACAATTTGCAGGTTGGAAACAGCTAAAGCAGATTAGCGACTAGCATTCTACATTACTTGCGTTGTTTTCTCGGCAGTATTCGTGCCCCCTGGCGAGCCTCTCAAATTTAGCAATTTTTTTACTTTGCTTTGGTATAATTAGGTAATTGCTTCATGGTACAGGACTGCAATTTAGCTGTGTTCACTTCTGTCAGACGATTGCCTTCAGGGCAACTCAACTGGTGTTATTATCTCCGTTGAGCCACAGAAGCATTTAGCCTGTTCAACATAACCAAATAAAGTACTAAATTGTGTTCTAGTTTGTAACTTTCCGCTTGAATGGGGACAAATTGAGCTACTAAGAGTGCGATTGGTAAACCTTTTCCTTTTGTTTATGCCTTTTCCAGTATACAATCCCAGTTTGAGCAGGTATACAGCCATTGTGAGTATAGTCCATGTCTGTTCTTTCTCAAGTTTGCATATGTCTGCATATGTTTGCATATTCACAGTCTGCAGTTGACAGCTCAGGGTGCGAAACAGACACATTATATAGTGTGTTAGGCAATTCCGCTTCTTTACAACCAGCTGTAGCTCCACAAACCTGTCAAAATCAGCTCAGCAGACGGAAGAACAGCCATCCAGTTGTTTCTTTACAAGTGCAGATGAGCTGCTGATTAAAACGTTTAACACCGCTAAGTGGAACTTGATGGGTGTGCCATTGAATCTGTTAGTCAGGCAGTTGAAGATAATTCGAAAGTCAATACATGGTGTTTGCAGGAACGAGCAGCTTTCTAAAAGGATTACACTGTGATAGTTGCCCCATAGTCTTATAATGGTAGTGTAATGTTGCAAACTGTTTACTGCATAAATATATACAAACAAATATATATTTGCTGAAACATTTAGCCCATTTAACCTGTTAAATTACATTTCAAAATATATTAAAATAGAAACTAGTTATTTTAATTCATAATAATATTTTACATTTACTATTTTTGATCAAATAAATACAGCCTTGGTAAGTGGTGTTGGAGAATAACTAATTACATGTAATGGAATTAATTCATTACAGGTACTAGAAAAAATGTGTAATTAAACTACAGTTATGAAAATGTTAACAATTACAAAGGGGGTCACATCTGAATGTTTTCACATACACACCCATATACAGATTTAATTGATTTCTTTCCCAAATTGAAATATATTTAAAGAACGATCTCAAAGTAAAAAGAGGTGCTGAACTCTGACTTAGTGGTGGCTTAGCTTTAAAGGTGACATATCTTGAAAATCTGACTTTTCCAGGTTTTAAGTGCTATAATCAGTGCATCTACCAACCAAGAAAAGGTGAAAAAAATTAACCCAGTTACTTTGTTTTGATCCTTTTTTTTTTGCAAGCATCTGCAAAAATGAGCGCGTCTGATTTCACTCCCCTAGTGATGTTGCAAAGGGATCTCATTATATATTACCGCCCCTTAATCTGTACATTTCCACCCACGGCATCGTCATTTTGGTTTTGAAAGCGACAACGGTGTACCAGTTCTAATGCCATGGTGAAAGTTTGAGCAAAACATGTTAACTGTTCTGCCTTTGTCTGCACAGACGAGCACAGAACACTGTTTAGAGTCCCAGCTTCAGAGGAGACCAGAGCAGTGGAGTTATTGATTTATTTACTGTATATTACTGCTGCCGCACAGTTTTAATATAGACATGAGATTTATTTCCCAGCTGTTTACCTTCACAGAAATAACCGACTGCTTTTGTAACTCATGTGTTTTTAAAGTAAACGTGTGTGAATGAGAACTTAGTTTACTCACATGCTGTGACAGCCACTTTCTGTCCGTGCGCTTCGGATGTGTGCACTCAGAAAACCCTATATCAGAAGTTTAAACTAATATGATTTCAGTGTAATAAACATGATAATCAGAACCAAAACAGATGTTTTTAGCAGGTACGAGCTGAAATGGCGCAGCTCTATTCCGGAAAGTGGGCGGGAGCAGCAGCTCATTTGGATTTAAAGAAGCAGGCACGAAAATTCAAGTGTTTCTGCTTCCACACAAAATAGGCAATTTTCAAAATTATATAATAAATTATCCGTGGAGTATTTTGAGCTGAAACTTCAGACACATTCTGGGGACACCAGATACTTGTATTACATATTGTAAAACTGGGCATAATATATCTCCTTTAAAATTAAATGATAATCTTAATTCAAGTAATGAAGGATTTCGAAAGTGTGACCGTAATCAGTGTTGAGTGCTACTGTAAGGTTAACCCTGCCTGGTTTAAATGTTTGAAAATGATGAATTGTTGAAAACATTCATTAGAAATGTAGAAAATTAATCAAATGTAATCCGGTAAATTACTTTAATAAAGTAATTGAAATAGGGCAATTTGTAATCTGTAACCTACTACGTTTCCAAAGTAACCTTCCCAACACTATTAGTGAGTATAAGAGACATGGAAACAAATAAAATATGAAATGATCTTACTGACCCCGAACATTTAAATGGTAGTGTATATATTAATGTTTAAAAGATTGAAATCAGAGTTATGGCCTAGAAGTATGTGCTCCTGACTTGAGTCTTTGTTGAGAAAAAACTTTTAAAATCCAACCAATCTGCATCATTTTCCTTATCTGATTCATGTCTAAAAATAATACAAAATTGGGGAAAATTACTGCCAAGTGCTCCTGTAAAATATTAAATCAGTCATTAAATCCCCTTTTAAACCAATTACTCTTATTATAAACCATGCAGAATGAATGGTGCGGCCCATCCAAAAGGAAAATCAGAGCATGCAGTAGCTGAAGAGCGAAGGAAGAAACCACAGAGCTGACAGGCGCTCTATAGATCACAGCGCCATCAATCTCTGACATTTCAGCAGGGAGAGCAGGAGGCCAGCGCTCTGCCAAGCCCAGTCTGAAGCTCGCCTGAACCACGCTGAAATGAAGATGACGTCCCGCTAAAGGAGGCTGTTGATGGTCCTGATTTATGGGCCATAAGTGTCGATACGACACGTTTCACTGATGAACCGGACTGATAGATTGTCCGGTGTGTTGTTGAAAGCTGCTGCTGGCGCTGTAGATATAGTGAGGCGAGAGATTTAGGGTGCTTCAATGGGTCTGCTCGTGAGAGAAATGCGATCAAAGAGAGACTGTTATAAGTACCTCAATAAAGTTTTATAATAAATGTATCTCTCTCTTCCCCCTCCCTTTCTCTGTTCACTCAGAAATCTGAGCCACAACAAGCTGGCGGCAGTCGATATGGACATCCTCTCCAATCTGCCCAACCTGAGAGAAGTGTGAGTAGAACAGCCCATGTCCCCAGTCCAAACTCCTGTAGATCTGCCCAGCGTCAGCTGTAATTCTGTCCATGATAATAATAATAAAGTAAATTAGCATGCTAGTAAGTTTAGGACTGTAACAGAATGTTTTAGGGTGTTGTTGGCCTTCACAAGGCCAGCGTTTGTTTCCAGGACAATGGTGTCTTGATATTGATCTTAATTCTGCTTCACTCAGTTCAAATCCAGCATAAGAAGACCAGCATAAAAACCTGTTTGTTAGAAGTGAGTAGAAGTGCTGGTTAATGTTACGTGTAAAACCACTTCTATACGTGGCTAGAAAACATTCCCACAGCTAAAGCCCCATAGAGGGAGGTAATTGAATGAAGTACATTAAATGGTGTAATAACATTAATTACAGCTATTAGCCACAATCGGTCATAGATGATTTTAAAGCGTGCTGTCAGTGCTATTGGATATTTAAGCTCTTTTGCTAGTGGCTATTGTCCTGAAAGTGGCGGAGATTGGGAAGAAAGAGGTTTGCTATTATAAGCGCCTTCCATCATCACCCGACACCAGCCACTAACCTGTGCTGTAAATATTTAATACATCGAGGGACTGTGTCTGGCCCTTAGCCAGACGGGCCTACTTGCCCTCTCTCTCTCTCTCTCGCCGCTCTCTCTCTCATTAAAATATATCTATATCCATCTATCTATATAAATTCAATGTGTTTTGCTTAATATATATATTTAGCAGAAATCAGATTTATTTTAATATATTTATTGTAAAATACTTGAAATATTTCAATATATATTAAATGCATTATTGTATATCATAAATATTATATTATATTTACAACAAAATACATTAAATACAAATACGACATCTGTGTGATATCAATCTAGCTATCTATATATTATATTTATTGTTATAATAAATAAGACATTTTATTAGAAATTTTATAAATTATATGAATCTGTGTAATCTGGATTTTGTTCTGTTTTTTGCTTGACAGGAGGCTTGACCACAACGAGCTGACATCCATCCCTTCATTTGGAGACGCAGCAGCAACAGTCGTTACACTCTACTTGTAAGTGAAACTTCATTGTGTGCGATGATGATGTGTGCTGATGATGCTGCACATTCTGTACTGTACAAATTAGTGTTTGCATGGTGTGGGCATTTTTTTCTTCAGGGAACATTTCAGTTTTAGCATGTCAACTCGTGCCTTTCCATTTGCTACTTGCTTAATTTTTTGTGGTTATTAAGAGAGATAGCAAAACTCTGCACGCCTAAAAACTCCCACTTCTAATAGATGGTGTCTAGTGTTGCTGGTGGGACTGCCTTTACTGGCCTTACACTGGAGAATTACTGCCTTATTTGGAGTGATCACGTGTATGTGTTTGTTTCTTGGTGGTTTAGCCCATTCTTTCCTCGGTATCCAGGTACACCGTTATGGTTTGTGAGTTTTCACAGCATTTTAGTAAGACGGCTAGATTTGCTCAAGCTGCAAATATCAGTTCTGAATGGCAGGTTTGTACTATAATATTAAAGAAGTACATCACCAAACAGAATTTTAAACTGAGGAATTTAGAAGCAGTGATGTATCAAAAGAGTACAGCTTCCTTTACATTACTTTTACTTTAAATAATGCTTGACTGTAGACTTGTTCATGTTCAATCTGTAGATCCCTGTTTCAGAGCACCAGTTTGCTCGTATCTCCTTCACACCGACTGATAGCCCAGCAGTAATCTGTCTTCTGCATGGATCATATTCCCATCTGTAATATATCTCTCCACTACCAAATGTGTCGTTCATTTGAGCGGTAAAGCGATCTTTATAGCGGGCAGTTGTGCTGTCATGGTGTGACCTCATTGATTTACAGTTAATCACCGTCTCCCAGAAATGATGAAAACCTTGATGACTGTTTAGTTCACGTCACAGGATTCTAACATTTGATATGACCATGCCGAGCTGTGCTTGGAGGGTATTGGGAAAGGTTGGAATGAGGGGTGATGATCAGGGAATTTAGGTCCAAATGGAAGAGTGCTTCTTTTTTTGGCCTTGGTTTGAGGCCTGTCGCTATGGAGGGCTGCAGCATATCAGGAAGGGCTCATCTTTTTTGAGCCGCACAGCTGAATGCAGTAGAACACCCAGCTGTAGCTGTCAATCAAGTGGTTTACTGTAAAAAAAAAGACAGATAATGGGGGAGGGGTCAATCGGAAGGGGGCGAGATGGAAGGTTACCGATACAGGCGGAGGAAGGGTTAGGAACAGAAAGAGCGAAAGGTTTCAGTTTCCACCTGTGAGGAACACCTGACCCCGCTCCTGCTCGTGGCTCTTGTTCTGAACGCCGATCCGCTCTCAGAATTCCTCCCCTCTGAGTTCACCAGCTGGAATGCTGTCGGACAGCAGCTCCCTGTGATACGGCCACAGAGCCAGCACTAAAATACTGCCGCGTCTGTCACCAACACCAAACTCCTCAATGCCCCGTTTCATCTGAACTGACTATGACATTTAAACAGTAGCTCTCTCTTTCCCTCTCTCTCTGGTGAAGTGTTTAAACAGCCGCCATTCTACTGATTTAATCATTTCCTTTGACTGTTGATGGTCATATTGTCACGGTGTGCTGTGCAGCATACGGTCTCACTCTTTATTGCTATGGCAATGCGAGCCATATAAAACAAATACACATTGAAATATAGTTCTTGTGCTTTGTGATTGTCAGCTGCTGGGGAGTGTTTGACAAATGTTACACTAGCTAGATGTTTGAGTTGTATGGTAGGGCTGGGGGGGGGATGTTATTTGGAGACCACACCACATTTATTTACGTTAAATAATTTGACAAATATATCTTAATATTTTCATATGTTTGACAATTTTTCAAAATTGGCCATTTTATTTTGAAAGAAACCAGTGTTTTACTAAAATATCCATTGGTGCTTATTAGATTGAATGTTAAAGACAACATACAAAATATAGAAAACTGAATACAGGTAGTTCAATATTTATATATTTTATGAAAATGTATTAGTCAAATAAAAAGCACAATAAAATCACTGACATTTTAGCGATGTTGGTCAATTTATGTCACCGAGAGTAATATTCTGAAATGAATTATGAAGTTTATTTTTATATCAGTTAATTTTTTTCTGGATACCATTTTATTCTGTTTCAATTTTGTCTAGTCTCTTTTTTAATGCTTTAGTTAAAAATATTAATAAAAAATATGTCTAATTAATTGAAATTATGAAACTTACACAATTTAAAGCAATTTTTAAAAAGTTTAACAAAACAAATATTTTATTTTTTTTCTCAAATTCTATTTCATCTTATTTATTCAACCCCCACCCTCCAAATTCTTTGTTTTCCATCAATTTTCTGGATTCCATTTTAATGGTTCCATTAAATTACTCAAACGCATCTATAATTAATTTATTTTATTAAACAAATATTATTTTATTTATTTTCAACAAAAAAACTGTATTTATTTTCTGGTAAATAATTCATTCACACTGACACATGGAGGATTCTTACTTAAATAGTATTTTTGCAGCTTAACATTCACAGGACTAGTCCATAACACATTTTTATTTAATTGTACTTGACCTACTTATTCATCCAAAATTTGGAAATTCTGTGACATTCTGACATGATACAGTCATTTTTATGACAAGAATCCATGAATCCGTCCATATTTCCATGAAATCACAGGGCCCTACCTGTTGCTGCTTTATGAAACCGCCAATAACCTGTCGTTTGGCTTCCTTGGCTAATGCTATGGTTGTGCAAGACAGCCCAAAGACAGTGAATTTGTTGTAAAAGCTTTTGTTTTATTTAAGCTTTTTGTTTTGTTGGGTTTTAGCTGTGGAACTAGTAAGGGTATGGATTTATACTCTCAGATTAAAACACAAAATAAGATAATAAAAAAAAATACCCATATACAGTAGAAGTCAATTGTAACCAAAACTATTTGGTTGCCAACATTTTTCAAAATATCTTCTATAGAACACATTATAATGTGGTCAACAGAAGAAATAAAGTAATACAGGTTTGGAATGACATGATGGTGAGTAAATGATGACAGAATGTTCATTTTTTGGGTAGAACTTTGGACTAGTTGGACTAACTAGTCTACTTTACCATCCCAAACCATACTATCACTACCTGATTCGATCTTTGAGAGCTCTGAACAGCCTTCTCAAACCACCTCCACCATTTCATCTCCTTACTTTAGAGTTCATCAAGCAGATAAGCCAATCAGTGCTGCCTAAAGAAGCTAAACTGCTAATCCTCAGTGCGGTGCAGCTTTGGTTGGATTAACCAGCGAAGATATTCAGCTCCCACGCTCTCTCACCACAACAACAACTGATTGGTTTGGAACCCAACTATAGCATCTCAGTTTAGCCCAAACAAGCGCAAGAAAAACAACTAAACCGCAAACAAAGTCTTTGTAAGCTATTTGTAAAGTGTCATTTTGGAATTGAGTCTGTTTTAGGATCTGCTGTAACCCAGATGGAGTAAGCCAGATCCTAGATCTGAGCAGATTCATATCTAATCCAGATCCCAGCAGTATCACTTTAAAACGTTTTGTGAATTCAGGCCTGGGATGGTCAATGCATGAGTGTGGGCCGTTTCTCTTGTTAACGTCAGCATGTTTTTTTTGCCTGGTGAAGGTCACCAGCTGCTGACCTGCTACTCAGTGGAGTCTCAGTGCTCTGTTAGTCACAGGAACATCCTGTAGGGTGGTGAGCAAAGCACTCGTCCTTATCCATACCCTCTGTCTGTTTATTCAGGTGGGACAGTGGGGGTACTCCCTCCTTTTCTCTTTCCTTCCGTCGTTCTCCCTCGCTCTTTCTTCTGTTCTTTTTCCTCTCTTCTCACAATTCCCACCCAGAATTCCGGTTAAACGGTCAACCCAGGGAGCATCTGCGTGTCGGCTGGGTCCCATCTTCACTGGGAAAGGCCTCGCTGGTCTCTCAGGCTCCCACAGAACACCTGCCAGCAGAAATCCCCTCTCGGTCTCTGCGGACCATGTGTTTACTGTAAGATTTATGCAGAAATGGGAATGCGAATAAGGAGGCTTTGTTGTTCCAGCACGGACTCGTCTTTCCTGCTCGGGCCTGTCTGCCTGGGCTTTGTAGGGTTTCGATAGCATTGATCATAGAGTAGGTGCTGGACTGTTAAGTATGACTGGCCAGTCCTTTTATGGTGAATATTGGAACTGGATGTTCAGTGGACCAATTTACCAAATAGTAAGTATTACCAAATAGTAATACCAGGGTACATTGCTATATAACGTTGTATTGAATGAACCATATTCAAATCCCACTGTTTACCCCAAAGCTTGTACATGAAGCTTTCATCTAATGCAGCGTCATTTCCTTATGCCTGCTATGTCTTATTCAATAGCAAGTTTATTAGAGGGAGATTTTCGGATTTGTTTCTTTAGTACTGTCCCATTCTTCAGTGCAGGGATGGCTTACTCTGAAACTACCCCAAAACAAATTCCAGATGTGGAGAGCCTTGACCTCGCCATTCCTTCTGTGGCCGGCAAAAACAAGTGTGATTCCTAAGTCAGCTGCTTTCTCATGCCTCATCTCTGAAGAGAAATAGAAGCAAAGACAAAAGGGGAAAGGACAGAAATCCAAAGCCCCCATGAGAGAGAACTTTAATTTGATTTGTCTTTACTCAATAACTGTCCATGGCTGATGTGACTTAACTTACAAGAAAACAAAACATTTGCGAACAACACTAGTTGTTGGTTCTCAAACCAAGTCCTGTGTGGAAATTTCATTCATTTTACTTCATTCTTTGAAAAAGGTTGGGAGACTAAATTGTGACCAAAACAAAGTATGACATTTTCGCAAACAAAAAAATAAGTTTCAGTCCATTTCCAATCCAATCCAGTGCAGTATTTTTAACATTTGGAAAACAAATTGTATGCATGATTTGTTACTCTTTGTGTGACTACACGGAACTAATTTTACACTGAAAACTAGATGAAAATTGTTCTTTTGTGAAAAAGGAATTGTTGAAATGAAGTGGTCTTCACTGTAAACTGGAATAGAATGAAAGTATTTTAACATCCAAAAGTTCATAATACTTATTTAGTCGGTTGTTAATCTCTTCTGTTGCATCCAAAGCTATACGTACAGAAACAGACATACACAGGTTTAGATGAATCTTTCATCTGACTGATATTTGTCACCATAGCTGGATTTTTGTTTGGGATTCCAGGCTTGTATGTGTTTGTGTGTGTTGACAAATCAAGTTACCGTATCAAGCCACAGTCACTTGGCACTTCTGAAGGCGTGTGTGGAAACAAGCCTCCATTGGGCTTCAAAGCCCTATTGACACATTCTCTCCGAAAGAGCCTCATGTGGTTCGAGCAGCCAGCTGCCTATCAGCGCAGATATGTGGGTGAACATATGGTTTCGCATAGTTGCCTATGAACTAATAAACTGAACAACACTGCGATAACGTGATTTATGAATCATAACCCTTGAAATCAGATCTACGATCTTAGTCTTTGTCAGGGTGTTCAATTTGTTAGCCTGATCCATGTATACATTAAACAATAGATTAGTCTGTAATCTGTCCAGAGAGTCACGTGAAAACGTATTATACACTCCTTAAAGGTTTGTACAGCTGTGTATAGAGTTAGTTATAATAGATGTGCTCTTTTTTCCTTCTAGGCACCATAATAAAATCCGCAGACTGGAGGGGAGCCTGCTGCAGAACCTCACTGCTCTGGAGACTCTAGATCTGAGTAATAATGACATCACGGAGCTGAGAGAGCACTGCTTCCCTCCGGGGTTACAAATCAAGGACCTGTGAGAAACCCACTCCTTCTCTCTTTCAAATAGATAGAATTGTGAACATCTGTGTTGTAACACTGTGTTCTTTCACAATCTGAAGAGGGATATTGTTTTTCTGTAGGCACCTGAGCAGTAATAAGATTGTTAATCTGGAGTTCGGGGCGTTTAAGAACCTCGCCGGGAGTCTGCAGATCCTCAGACTGAGCCGGAACCGATTGACCCAGCTTCCTGTTAAAGGCCTGGAGCTACCCAAGCTCACACAACTGTGAGTGCTACACTCTCTATACACTACCATTCAAAAGTTTGGGGTCAGTCATTTATTTTCTTTTTAAACAAATGTATATTTTTATTCAGCAAGGATGCATTAAGCAAAAGTGACAGTATAGACATTTATAGTTAAAAAAGTGGTTTCATAGAAGTGAAAAAATATATCATAGTTCCCATAAGGCCAATGTTTTCAACTTTCATAATAAGAAGAAATGTTTCTTGAGCACCACATCAGTATATTAGTATATTTCTGAAGAATTATGAAAGATAAAGATAGAAACTAAAGATAAAAAAATCAGCTTTGCCTTCACAGGAATAAATTCAATTTTAAAATATACAAAAATAAATAATATAATCTTTTTAAATTATATATATCATTTGAATTGTATATAAGATTTATTAAGAATTATTTTATACATATATAAACATTAAAATAGTGATTTTAAAGTGTAATAATATTTCACCATATTACTGCAAAACAAATCATACTAACCTTTTTGTCAGAAAAAAATATTTAAATGCATTTTTTTTTTTGCGTCGTGCTTGTTGTTTTTAAGGAAAAAGTAAACTCAAGAATATAAGTTTTGTTCCTTTCTACTGCACTTTGTCCAGCTGTTACACAAACACATTATTAAAGGGTAGATAAACTATTTTTAACTTAAGACTAGTTGAGTAGTTTAAACTTAATTTTATTATTCAGCAGCTTTGGAAACTACAGTTTAAAGTACTTTCATCGACACTGGCTTCCACATGTTCTTTGAAAGGTATCAGCATTCAGGATCAGAGAACCATTGGTAATCATCAGAGCAGGACAATTCTTTCTCTCCATTGCAGATCTATGGATCTATCTGTGCCCCGAGCGCAACCATCTGTAGCTAAGCTCTTTGTTTCTGCTCATATCAGACTTCCATCAAAAATTTGCTTTGTTCTTCAGGTGGACAGAGTGATACTGAGTCTTTCTGTATGCATGAGGCAACATAAGCTCATATTAAACCTCACACACACCTGCACACACACCTGGAGTGCATTTCAACAACCACAAAGCCACAGCTATGTTGGTGTGCGAGAAGGATAGGTTAGTTAGTTATGACATCAAAGAGGAATCAGAGCCGCTTTATTTGAGCTGATGGTCAGCTGGACATGCTGTCTGTTTACAACGCTACACTCGTTAAAAAAGCTAAAAGGTTACAAAAAGGAGGTTTTGCTGCAATATCATATAAAAACCATTTTAGGCTCCCCAAAGAATCTTTCAGTACGCAGTGTCAAAGAGATTTAAATAATCTGAAGAAGCTTTTCCCACCAGGTTCTATGAATGTTAAAGGTTTTTATCATAGATGCAAATAAAGCAAGAAAAACATTTTTATTTTTAGGTCTTCACAATATCATGCATCATTTCTTCAAATACTTTAACTTTATTGTTAATGCTTTTAATTCACATTTTAAGTGTGTGTTTTTTGTAGGGAGCTGAGCAGGAACAAGTTGCGGTTAATTGAGGGACTCACCTTTCAAGGTTTGAGCAGTTTAGAAGTTCTCAAGCTTCAGAGAAACAACATCAGCAAGCTGACGGATGGGGCGTTCTGGGGTCTGGCCCGGATGAGGGTTCTGTGAGTCCAAACCTTCATTACTACAACATCAGTATTGCTGGATAATTATTAAAGGAATAGTTCAACCTGTAAGACCTTCGTTCATCTTCGGAACACAAATTAAGATATTTTTGATGAAATATGACAGCTTTATGACCCTGCATAGGGTCAAGGCCCAGAAAGGTAGTAAGGACATCGTTAAAATAGTCCATGTGACATCAGTGGTTCAATCATAATTTTATGAAGCTACGAGAATACTTTTTGTGAGCAAAGAAAACAAAAGTAATGACTTTATTCAACAATTCCTCTCTTCCGTGTCAGTCTCTGCCACTTATTCACGAGTCATGCAGGATCCAGTGTTCTGACGGAGAAGAAATTGTTGAATAAAATCAGTATTTACTTTTTTTTTTTTTTTTTCTTGTAGCTTCCTAAAATTAAGGTTGAACCACAGATGTCACATGGACTATTTTAACAATGTCCTTACTACCTTTCTGGGCCTTGAAAGTGGTAGTTATGTTGCTGTCCATGCAGGGTCAGAAAGCTCTCGGATTTCATCAAACATAACGTGTTCCGAAGGTCTTATGGGTTTGGAACGACATTTAGACAATTCATAATTAAATTAGAATCAAATAAAATCCTTTAACATTTCTCACAGTAGACAATTCATATTAAATATAAATCAAATGCAAATCCACCACATTGCTCATGATGAGTGAAATAATTTTTTGTCATAAACAGGCACGTGGACCATAACAGTCTGCGGGAGGTGAACAGCGGCTCTCTATGGTCTGGAGTCGCTCCTGCAGCTCTATCTCTCCAACAACTCCATCTCTAACTTTAACCCTGAGGGCTGGGGCTTCTGTGAGAGACTCCGAGAACTGTGAGACATCCTTCCTTCTTTTTCTTCTTTATAAATAAATATTTACATCTATTTCATGTTTAAAACAATAATACAATTGTACCTGGCATAATAAAAGCATGAATTTCTTTAAACAAAATCTTACGTAGTGTGCATAACAAAAAATAGAATTCAGTAGGAAATATACAGGAGGATATCATCTTGGTTACTTTTTAAATTTGATTCAAGAATGAATGACACTCAATCTTTACATTACAAACAAGCATTTGTCCGCAGTATCACCTTCTGCACTAAACACACAGCACTCCTCGTCTTGCTGTAGATAAGCTCTGTTTATCCCCTAATGATGCACTGGATTGCCAGCGCTTAGGAGCATTTTTACTCATCTCTCTTAATGCTAGTTAAAGAAAACAGCGTAATCCTCCACGTATATGTCTGCCAAGAGATCTGTACCTGAGTGAAAGGGATCTTATCTGGGTGAATGTGTGTATACACGGGTAGTCCTGTCAAGCGTATCGTGTGCTCCCTGTACATGATATCTTCCTCTAGCTAACACTCTTGTTCGTTGTGGGGGTAACAAGGCTTTATTGGTAGTGCATGTTGACTGCGGTATCAGCTGAGTGGTCAGCCGTGATTTTGCAGATAGGTTTATGACACAGCTGTTATTGCATTCTGAACAAGACGGCCCAAAGAGGCGTCAGCCTGCTGTGATAAACTAAATTCTGAAAAATCAAAACCTAAAAGCTGTTCTTGTGTTTTTTTTTTCACTTTTTCCAGGAACTTGTCCTATAATAACCTGACGAAGTTGTCCGAGGGTGGATTTTCCAAACTGGTGAACCTGAACTCACTGCGTTTGGGGCACAATTCCATCAGTCACATCACGGAGGGAGCATTTAGAGGCCTTAATTCCCTACGGACGCTGTAAGTGTATTTACTCTGTGAGAAATCCTCTAGGATTTAGACTGCATGTGAAAAAACACTTGACAGTTCTGTCACTTTGAGTCGTGGTGCTCAAATGGGGGAACAAGGTTCAAGTCCATTCTGCTCTGATCACATTCCTTTTAATGTCTACCCAAGACTTTTAAGTCATTATGTACTGTCAGATTAATTTAAAAAGTAATACAAAAAATTTGGATAATTTTTTTTTGTCAGAATATATTGCAACACAAATGCAAGAAGCGCACCATTTCTATTGAAATCAATGGATCCACAGCATTTTTCTTTTTTGAAATGGGTAAACAAATCAGTCATAATTTCTAAATGAATTAACAATGTTGCAGACAAACGTGTTAATTGATTTAGTGGCATTTGCTAAAGTAGCCATAAGCTTTTAAGGCTGGTGAGAAAGTTTTCGGTTTTCTTTTCCTCATTGTTTCCTTGTTGGTTCCCACCAAAGTTGGATGCACATGTGCACCCTGCTCAAGGCCTCCTAGAAGAAGCGACAACTTTTTTGCACTCAGTGAAAGACATTATGGGGGACCAACTCTCCAGCCTGACTTCTATAGACACACAAAATCTCAACCGCCACTTCATGCCCCTCCCCGTTTTAGTGTCTCAAAAGAGAGAAGAATTCTGCCTTTACTTAGTTGAAGGCTTTTTCACAGTAGGGTGACAAGCCAAGGCACAACACAGCCCTCAGCGCTGCTGGCAGTGGGCAGAGAGTGGGGGGAAGGGGCTTGTGAAGTGCAATTGTGAGGGCCTCTGTTTTCTTTTGTTCCGTCTTTTCTTTATGTCTTGCTTGATTTCCTTTATATCGTTCTCTCTCTCTCTGACTTGCTCTCTCGCTCTCATCCGAGCCAGTTCTAATCTAATCATGGCCTTAGTGCCTTACTGGGGCTCCCGTTGAAAAGAAGCAGGGGAGGTTTTAATTGGTACGCACTTCTGGCCGGGCGAGAGGAGCCCTGGTCGGGTGTGAAAGACCAGAACCGGACCGTCTTTGAGCCGAGGGGGTGGGGGTCAGGCATGGGGGCCTCCGGCCCTACAGTCATTAACAAGCCAGGGTCCATTCACATGCAGCCAGCTAGAAAGAATAGGAAATTGGCAGCCGCGGCCAGGCATGGAGGGAAAGTAACAGAAAGAGCCAAGGGGTGGGAGGGAGCGGGCACAATCCTTCCACCCTCTCACCTCAAAAATACATTTATTCTTTTTCAGCGACGGCAATCTTTTTAGCGGTGTAGAAAAAAATGATGTTGAAAAGTTATGATGTGAACACTGATGATAAAATTTTCCACACCATGGCGTACGTGTAAAAAATGAAGTACACTTGAGTAAAAAGTGTTTAAAAATATGATTATTTGAATTAGAACTCATTTGAATTAGTAAGATTTGCATCAAAGTTAAGGCCATGCAGGCAGACTGCTGGCACCGTCTGGGCTTGTCCATGATTCGTCTGGAGTTGCATTGTGCAATGTGCCCATGCGATGCCTTTACCTGCCAACACGGTTGGTGTGTTGACGGATTCAAATGGCTGTCGGGTATGTGTGTGCAACTGTGTGAAAGAGTTGTGTTTGTGCAAAGCACTTTCAGCTGTCATGCATTATTCATGCATTGGCCTGTGCGTTGCTGCGCTCCTTAATGTCACAATTCACAAAGAACAGAATGTGCTTGGTTGGCAGAGGGCAAGAGTGGGAGAGAGAGCAAGAAAGAGTGTGTTGTTGGACTTTCTTGTTTTCAACCAGGTGTCCAGGGCAGCTTGTGCCACTGCCGAACGTCTGCCAGCCCCGCCTTTAAAACTTTACTGACCAATCACACCTCAGTTTTTTTAAATACAAAAACAATCGAAAACCAAAAATAAAATGCATATAAAAAGTAGACTTAAAATGCTATATTTAAAACTGACAATTAAAATAAAACCAAAAATTTGTTTTTAAAATGTATTAAAAAAAGTGCTTCACAATTCCTTCAGGACCACAAAAGAATAAATATCCTCAATATCTTCCAGTTTATGAACACGTTTTATAAAATCACTGTTCGTGGAAGTTTCCAGTACATTTCTATGGAATGTTCTATGGGATGTAGGCGGAGCTTAGCAAAGGGTCAATTGTTTTATCCTCTCCGTCTTTCTTTCCTAATCTTTCTTTTTGTCTCTGCAGGGAGTTGGACCACAATGACATTTCTGGCATTATAGAGGACACCAATGGGGCCTTCACTGGCCTGGAAAACCTCAACAAGCTGTGAGTGTCACACGTTCTCTTTTATCTCAACCATCACTTTTCCTTCACTTTCATTTTGGACATTCTTATACCAGGTGCAACCAAGACAAGTGACATCCCCAAAATCCTACTTTACATTTTACATTGAATTGCATACTACAAAATCATGCCACGCTTTGTTTTAATGCGTTTAAATAAATGAGGAAGAGCGGGTAACCTCAACCCACACCTTACATGCAGTGCAGATTTGGGAAGGGAAGCCTTAGTGGCAAGTTCAATTGAATTTGAGTACTGGGGCGAACACTTTTCTTCATTGACAGATAAGAGATGAGCTCTTGGCTTTGCTCTTGTGATGGAATCAGCGAGGGCGTAAAATGGGAGGCAGGCAGAGGAGGGGGTTTGTTCAGACACATCAAACGCCCTGCACTCCGCCTTTTGTTACGGGAGCAGAGGTTCGCAAATCTGCGGAAGCCGCCTGTTGATGCACACCCCTGCCAAAAATCCTATTCACCCTTCCTGGGAATATGCAGGGGAGAATTAGGGAGCGATGTGCACAACATCAAAGTCTTTTCTGATGTTTTGTTACCGCAAGACGGGGAAGGCAGCCGACTCGAGATTTTATTTTGAATCTACTAAAACTAGTCGTTTTATTTGATAAATTGCTTGTGGATAATTTGTGCGCCCTAAATCTTCACGTACCGATTCTATGCGCACCTGTTCATGATGTCAACAGATCCACTTAGCATCTATTTCAATGGTTTCTATTTGGAACCACAAGTTTGGTCGGAGTGAACTGCTAGATCTTTTTGAATTATGGGGCTGGTATGGAAGCCCAGGGCTCAAGACTGCCCAGAGGGTGACCTGCAGATGGGCGGTTGCTTCAGAAATGGTGGGGGGGCCGGAGGAGATGAGTGGAGGTGATGTCTTAGTCTTTCAGGAGATGACAGATGCTGTCGCACACACACTGACCATCAGTCCGCTGACAGACACGGCAGGGGCTGGGCTTTCTGGGGTGACTCCTGCAAGCACATACTGAAAAACTAGGTGTTCTCATGAAACTTTACTCTAGCATTGAGATTTGTTTTATTTTTAGACCATTACATTTATGCTTTAATTGGCTCTATAAGATGAGTTTTTTAGCGCATTCATGGGATATTGTTTTTTTATTTTTTAAGGAATGCACATTTTTAGAATTTATAAAATTGTCAAATGTATCAATGCTCTTTGTATATTTTGGAACCATATCAAATGATAGTATCATTCAATTTATTTTGTTATATTGTTAAATTTAATTTTTAAAACCAATAAAAAAATTATAATCATTTTTTTCATACTGTACATTGCTGTTGTATTCCTGAGTGCTTTGAAATTATTTTAGTTTATTTTGTATTCATCAAGACAAAATCAAAAAAATAATATTTGTATCGATTTTTTACATCAGCCATTTATCGTCTACCAGCCATAACATAAAACTAATTTTATTAAAAAATGACTTTACAAAGTGATGCCTAACTTGTAGCATTTAAAACAGGTTTTAGTTCAAAATGTTTAATTTATTAAAACAAAATATAGACTTTGTTTTTTAAATATTTTAATAGATTTATATACAACATGAAACCACATGAGATTATGGATGTTGGTGCATCCCTGCTTTAGTCTGCTGCTGTGAAGGTCTTGTTTATCCCAGCATGCAGCAGCTCCTGACACACCTCAGGATTGTGAGCCAATATCCTTCGTCCCAAAGCTAGAAAGATCATCCCCTGATTGAAACGACAACATTGTCAGGTGTCAAATCTGCTTTATATGAGGAGGTGCCGGCTTTCACGGTGCTGACTGAGGAGTCTTGAGCCCTCATGGACAGGAAGTGCACTGTAAGAGGCTTGTTTTGGTCTGACATGCTTAAGAATGGAAATCGTGTCGGTGGTGGGGAGGGAGCACGTTCACCGCCCCGCGGACGTACGGCCGCTTTTGAAGAGCGAGCAGGATTAGCCCTTACAAGGGGTTCGAACTACAGCCTTGACAAGGCCACTTTTATTACTTTACAAGCCGTGTTGTCCTCCAGCCACTGAAGTTCCTTTTCATGTGACCCCGAGCTCTGGGCTCCACCCTGTCATCGCTATTAAATTCTAATAAAGATAAAAGTAAGCTTTGAAGAGCTGCGCCGGGCACCGATTCCTCACCCTCCTCGTAATCACTACACAGTTCGGATTTCCAATCCCACAATCCCCCTCTCTTATCAGATTCAGTTCAACTAATTGTGCACTCTCTTTCTCTCTCTTCCCTCTCGCTCTTCGTGTCTGGAAACGGCAGAACTCTGTTTGGAAACAAGATCAAGTCGGTGGCCAAGAAAGCCTTCTCGGGCCTGGAGGCTCTGGAGCACCTGTGAGTATCCCACAATGCCTTTCGGCCCCTACAGTAGCGGCTGCCAAAAGTACATGCTTAAGTGTGCTGCTAGCAATTTAATAGTGTCTTTGTAAAAGGAGAGGACGGGGTGGTTTGCAAGGCCAGCTGCTTGTCTCATTAGAGCCAGCTTTAACTTGCACAGGAACAAGGTTATGGAGCATATGGTCAGTTTTGTAGAAGAAATTGAATTTCAAAGAACTTCTGCAGACGCTGTAACTCCACGACTGATATTGGGTTTTTTCCACCTTGTTCAGAGTTATCCCATTTAAGAAATAGGCTACGGATTTGCATGAGAGCGCAGCAGCTGTATGTGAACGTTCCCATGTCCTCTTTGTCACGCCTGAGGGCCCTGTTTAATCTCTCAACAGGAACTTGGGGGAAAATGCCATCCGCTCCATCCAACCCGAGGCATTTAGCAAGATGAAGAACCTGCGTTACCTGTGAGTCCCATAAACACACGTGCTCCTGTTCACACGCACAACCACTCAGACGCTTATATTGTTTCTGGACATCATCAATGTTTGGCTGACAGTTAACTAATGCAGTATGACATGACAAACAACTTTAATATTCAAACATTTTAAGAGCACTTTAGCCCATTTTTCATTCAAACTGATTTTTCTTTGAAGCCCATGTACCTGAGAATTTATAATTCATAATAGTATTATTTAAAGCTACCATTATTTATATATAGACTTTTTGAAAGAGGAATGAATGCATTTCCGTTTCAAATAAATGCAGCATTTTTTTTTTACTTTCTGCTCAAGGAAACATAAAAAATTGTTGTTGAATTATTAAATATTGAAATTTAGTCTGAAATTATTCATTTTTATTTTACTATACTTTTTTTGTACTGCTTTTTATTATATTTTTTTATTGATGCTATGCATATTAAATTAAGGTAAAACCAGTGTGTTATGTATGCTAAAGTCCAGATGTTATTTGGAGGCTACTATTGTAACCGGACATAAATGTGTCTAATAAGTCACTTCAGTCAAATCATCTACATCATGCTGATGTTACATGCTATCTGGCTTTCACTCATCTTTCTTTCCATCCCTCTCTCTACAGTTATATTCAGAGTGATAGTTTTCTGTGCGACTGCCAGCTGCACTGGTTTCCGGAGTGGCTGGTAACACGAGGGCTGAAGGCTAGCGTTCAGGCCACATGTGCCCACCCAGAGAGCCTTAAGGGCACCATGATCTACCAAGCCCCACCACAGAGCTTTGTTTGTGGTAAGCAGTGCTATAATGTCTTTTAACAAGCAAACAGTCACAGTAAGAAAGCACTTTAATCTAATGGTGTGTTAAAATGTCTCTATCCTTGTACTTTCCCTCCAGATGACCTTCCCAAACCCCAGATCACCGTTCACCCTGTCACCACGGCAGCAGTTCTGGGCAAAGATGTGCGTCTGACCTGCACGGCTGCCAGCAGCAGCAGCTCGCCCATGACCTTCACCTGGCTCAAGGACCAGGAGACGCTACGTCAAGCTGAGGTGGAGAATTTCGCCCATGTGCGGGCCAGTGACGGAGGGGTGATGGAGTACACCACTATCCTCCACCTCCGGCACGTCACCTTCAACCATGAGGGCCGCTACCAGTGCATCATCAGCAATCACTTTGGCTCCTCCTACTCTAACAGGGCCCGCGTCACTGTAAACGGTACATTTATTAACTATATATTAGTAAACTACATTGGTACTCTTCTATGTTCCACTTCAGTTGACCATGTAAGGTGTTCCTAGACAATTATACAACTTCCCATCCCATTCCCACCATATGTATATATGAATGAATTTGAATATGAATGAATATATATGTGTGTATGTATGTGTATATATGTATGTGTGTATAAATACATCATGCAACATTTGCTCAGAGCTTTTGCTTCTGTGAATTGTATCAGTAAAATTCAGTTTTTACATTCAGACTGAACTGTGCCAATAGAATTTGGGCATTTTTATCTTCTCTTCTGTTAGTAATACGCTTGGATTACATGCCTTGTCAGTTCGAGCAGCAGATGCAAATTGATTGTCTTGAGTCATTTTGGTTTCATGCCCGTTCAAATCAAGCCATTTCCCATCGCCAATTGAGTTAGTCACAGCTATGAATGCTGGGCTTGTTTGGTGCTGATGTAGCAACATTATGGGAATAATCCTTGCTAGGGCTAATTTCCTCTTTGCCTCTTTATGCGCACAGTGCTGCCTTCATTTGTCAAGACCCCACGCGACATCACGATCCGGACAGGCACGAAGGCACGGTTGGAGTGTGCGGCTGAAGGACATCCGACTCCTCAAGTGGCGTGGCAGAAAGATGGCGGGACAGATTTCCCTGCCGCCCGAGAGCGCCGCATGCGTGTGATGCCTGATGACGATGTCTTCTTCATCATGGACGTGAAGCCTGAGGATATGGGCATTTACAGCTGCACGGCGAAAAATACGGCGGGCATGATCTCCGCAAACGTCACTCTAACGGTGCTAGGTACGACCATTTTAGCCATATTTACATTATGTATAAATACACTTTTTTTTTTTTTTTTGTCTCATGGATTTGTTTATTAAGCTGTTGGAGTTTAGCTACCCCCCCTGCTTAGTTCGATGTAAGAATGTTTTTTGTTCCCCATCTGAAGCAGCTGGGCTTTATGTGCGGGCTTGAAGGTCAAAGGTCAGGAAAGAGGTCACAGGGGGTTGAGCAAGTGCTGAAGGCTCACATAGTGGTATTTTTGAGTGTTTCTGAATGCGACTGAGTAACTGCGTGGCAGAAATAGCCAAATACTCATTATTTTAATGTGGAAATTATGTGGTATAGACAGCCTAAAGAGGGCTTTGTTTTTTGTTTTCACTAAAAAGTATTGAAGCAAGGGTCAGACTGTATACAACTGACTACATACTGGTGGCACTAGAAAATAACCAGTTCATAAGAGCCATTTATTCAGAAATAAGACTGCACTGGTCCCGCTGCATGATTTTGATTCACTAAAAACGAACAGGCTCATAAGAGTCATTCATTCAAACTCAACAAGATTCTGTATATTGTTGATTCACTAAAAAGAACCTAAGATTCATTAATTCAGCAATTAAACAGGTTATGCCATATGTTTTTGATTCACTAGAAAGAACCAGTTTATAGGAGCCATTTGTTCAGGAGTTGAATTGAATACATGTTCTTTTTTTGGAACTGTATGTTTGTTTGTTTTTCCACCAGTTCGTAAGAGTCAAACGATCAGAAAGCAGATTACAATGATCATGTTATGTTATTCACACTCAAAAAAAAAGACTTGAGCAATTAGTTCAAGAATCAGATAACATTTTTTTATTAATTTTTTTGGCTATCATAATACCTAGTCCTAAAGGTTGACAAAATACAATCTAAACAGATTTAAAAAATGTATTCCAAAATATGATTGGCTCTTCTTATACTCAGGGTGATTTTGAAATTACGATTCAAAGTCATCACCTAGATGTCGAGCCATTTAAGGTATCTCTATCTACTTAGGCAACTCTACACATGTCCATATGTAATTTAATAACTATTCCCTGTGATCTTCCTGCAGAGACCCCTCATCTTGCACAGGAATTGGAGGATCGAAATGTTGTAGTGGGCGAGACTGTTGCATTGCAGTGCAAGGCCTTAGGCAGCCCACGTCCTCGCATCACCTGGCTAAAGGGGGAGGAGCCTCTGAGACCCAGCGACCGTCACTACTTCACTCCAGGGAATCAGCTCTTGGTGATCAGTAGCACCACCTCAGAGGACGCTGGACGCTACACCTGTGTCATGTCCAACACGCTCGGCACAGAGCGAGCTCACTGCCAGCTCAGTGTTTACCAGCGCTTTGAGGAATGCGCGCCTTTTTCAAGCCCCAGCACTGTTACTGTGGGTATCATCGTCATCGCTGTGGTGACCAGTATTGTAGTGACGTCACTGGTTTGGGTGTGTATTATCTACCAGACGAGGAAGAAGAGCGAGGAGTGCAGTGTAAACACAGGTGCGTATTTTCACACAGATTTTGTATTTGTTTAGATTTTTTATTTAACAGAAGACTTCTATCTATAACCTTTGCGCTTGCCTTTTACAGATGAGACAATTGTCCCTCCGGATGTCCCCAGTTACCTGTCCTCTCAGGGCACTTTGTCAGAGAGACAGGACGTGTGCATACAAGTGGAGTCCAATGGTGGATCTCAACCCAACGGATGCATAGAAAACAACGGTACAGTATCCACACTTTTTCTGAGTAGAATTTGAAAGAAAAGCTGTAGAATAGATTACAAGGTCAAAGCAGTTTTTAAAGAATACCTTGCCATTCAAAAGTTTGGGATCAGTACGTTTTTTTTATGTTTTGAATAAGTTTCCTAAACTCATCGAGGCCCAAAATACTGAAAAAAAATGTAATTTTGTGAAATATTATTGCAATTGAAAATAAGTTTTCTATTTTAACATACTTTAAAATATAATTTATTCCCGTGAAGCACAGCTGAATTTTCAGCATCATTACTCCAGTCTTCAGTGTCACGTGATCTTCAAATTCAACACTGCATCACATAATTAAATGATATTTTAAAGTAAATTCAAAGTGTATTGTTTTTTCTGTATTTTTGATCAAATAAATACAGCCTTGATGAGCATATAGAGACATCGTTCACAATAAGATCTATAACATGCATTTGCAAATTAGATGAATTTGTGAAAATCACGTCATGCCAACTTTAAGAAGTTTCCGCTGTTTAAATGATTTTCGCACATCATAATTAAGCTAGTTTCTCTTATTTCAGACTATGATGGGCCAGTCGTGTGCACAGACTGCTTGGAAAACGGCACCAGCTACTCCAAACACTGTATCTACCTCCCTCACGATATAGCGCCCCCTTCAGGCCTGGAGTATCAGCAGACACACCAAACATCGACTTTCACCAGCCACAACATTGAACCACACTGCAATGGCACACCCAACGGGGTCAGGAAAGACAGCCAAACTCCCATCTTTCCCACCAACCACAATAGGGTGACCATATCACCCTTGTCGCACCACTACAGCAACAGAAAAGGTGAGAACGGGCACAGATTCATCCGACTGTGTTTTAGACATAAATTCAAGACGACTCACTCATGCACCGTAAATCACTATTCCTACCACCGCAGGGCGAAAACATGTTTGACCTCACTTCCTTTCTAATCTCTCTCAGGATTGTCGGTGAATAGGTCAGACACACCTCCCTCACTTGAAGAGAGCTACCACAGGCCAGTAAAGCTCCTGCCTGGGGACTGTGACATTGGGTCCGAGCTGAAACAGACTCTATTACCCAACGGACACGCACATACGCCTGACGCCACCCTGAGCGAGAGCGAATCTTTCAGGCGGGCCAGTGACTAACGCCTCACCGACCCTCTTCTTTATCCTTTTGCACTGAGAACTGCTACCTCACACTGAGGGGCACAGACAAAGCTGCCCCCATCTATCTGAATGCAGAATAGGGGCATCCGGAGTTTGAAGGCGAAGCTTGAGTGGGGCGATGATGACGTCCCATGCGAGCGTTAATGATGTATATAGATATAATCCTCCTCAGGGAGGCTCCGTTCACACTTCAGAAATGTGACTTGCATTTGACGCATGCAAAATGTATGACAGAGTGCTATAACGTTGGGCTTTGAGCTGTACATAAGAGTTTTCATATATAAATACGTGAATTTATGTATTCTATGACTTTTACAAAAGAGTGTTTAACTCTATTCGGTGCATGGTGAGATCAGAGTGGTGATATTTTGTTTTTATTATTTTTTTTAACAGATCTCTCCTGCTTTTCCCAGTTTTATAAGCAGTGCCTTATTACAAGATCAAATAATCCACGAGTCAGTTTTTGTTGGGAGATGTCTGTATGCTTTCCCACTCACAAATGTCATGCACTTGAAGTTTAGACAACCCAATCATCATAGATCGCTTTAAAGGAATATTCCGGGTTAAAATCAAGAAACAGGGTTCTGGAAATATCAGGGGATTTACTTTTTGATGCCTAGAAAAGTCATGAGAATTAATATGATTTACAGTACTTTTATTTAGCAAGGCTTCATTACATTGATCAAAAGTGACCGTAAAGACATTTATAATGTTACAAAGGAATTCAAATCAAATTTATGCTGTTCTTTTGTAAAAACAAACAAAAAAGCTACTGTGTTTGTACTAACTGGTGTTTAATCTGGAATATTCCTTTGTCAGAATATATGGGATGAGTGAAGAGCTCTGCGTTGACTTTTCAGGTCTGTATGGTACAAACATCGGCATAAGGGAAAATATAAGCACTTTGATAAATCACATTTTTACATCTTGAGATTCTGATGCTATCGAGGCTCTTCCGTTAACAAAGGTACACGCCACCGAAAGCTGCTTCACTTGCCTACATACCTGTGGAATTTGAAATTCATTTTAAATGTATGTGTTGACTTATCTTTTTGAACATATTTTGGGGAAATAATTATCCAAAAATAATATTTAGAGAGACTGGTTCTAACAGTGAGTTTTAGCTAACAGCAAAGCCGAATGCTGCCAAATCAGAAAAGGGAAAGAAGAAAACTCAAGCTGTGTGCTGGACTTCAACCACACACACACACACACACACAATGTCTTCACCTAAAGGGAATAAGCAGGAAAAGTGAACACCACGTCAGCTAATCTCTCATAGTCTTTACTAAGACTAAAGCAGCTAATGCTAAGCTACATTTATTAGTTAGCCTGAGCCAAACTGGTTCATGTCGACAGCCAAGGTTGTTTTTCTTAGGCCAAATAGCATAACATCTGTAATACTAAACTAGGGGATGTTTGTAAAGTTGGATTACAGCAAACACCAGTTTAACCCCAAAAAGTGTAGACAATATCAGTACTTTGATAATGCGGTTAGCTGGTTAACTGTAATCCAGCTCTGAACTAGTTCAAATAACTCAGATGTTTGGGTCACCCGGTTTCATACCAGATTAATTTATTGAACTCGACTCTAATCACAGCTGTTCACCCACATGGCTAAAACTGTTGACGTGTCAAAATGGCAGGTGTTTATTAAAGTCACATTTTGCTCTTTTACACCATCTGGGTTGTGTTTTTATTTTGATGCACAGTGGTTGAAATGACTGAATAAGGTAAGTTAGTGCCTCCTCGCATCTCTAAGCAACCGAAACACAAATTCCATGTTCTTTGTAGACCTATTGAGTCGTTGGATAAACAAAAAAAAAGCTTTAAATATTTAAAAATTATTTTATTTTGAACATTATAGCCAGTTTGAATTCACTGGCCTACTTTTTCCTCAGTTGTATTGTAGAGTTTAAAAATAATCATTTTCATCCATAAAAAAAAAAATCAAATTATCAATTATCAAAGTAATATATTTCGATTTAGGTTGTGACCTCGTTATTGGTTGTGACTCAAGACATGACTTTTTCTTTTACAGCATTGTTTTTTCTGAAGATATACATTTAATCACATTTAACTTAATTAGTCTACTCTCGGATGCATTAAAATAATATTTTAATTTGATCCAACAAATAACAGCATAAATGTAATTTATACATAATATACAATTATTTGATCCCCTGCTGATTTTGTACTTTTTCCCACTGACAAAGAAATGATCAGTCTATAATTTTAATGGTAGGTTTATTTGAACAGTGAGAGACAGAATAACAACAATCCAGAAATACGCATTTCAAAAAAGAGTGAAATAAGTATTTGATCCCCTTATCGATCAGCAATATTTTTGCCTCCCAGGTGTCTTTTACACCGGTAAGGAGCTGAGATTAGGAGCAGTCTCTTAAAGGGAGTGCTCCTAATCTCAGTTTGTTACCTAAAGATTTCTGTCCACAGAAGCAATCAATCAATCCGATTCCAAACTCTCCACCATGTCCAAGACCAAAGAGCTGTCCAAGGATGTCAGGGACAAGATTGTAGACCTACACAAGGCTGGAATGGGCTACAAGACCATCGCCAAGCAGCTTAGTGAGAAGGTGACGACAGTTGGTGCGATTATTCGCAAATGGAAGAAACACAAAATAACTATCATCTCCCTCGGACTGGGGCTTCATGCAAGATCTCACCTCGTGAAGTTTTAATGGTCATGAGGATGGTGAGGTATCAGCCCGGAACTACACGGGAGGATCTTGGCAATGATCTCAAGGCAGCTGGGACCATAGTCACCAAGAAAACAATTGGTAACAAACTTACGCCATGAAGGACTGACATCTTGCAGTGCCCTCAAATTCCCCCTGCTCAAGAAAGCACATATACAGGCCCATCTGAAGTGTCCCAATGATTCAGAGGAGAACTGGCAACAAAGACACCAAGGCAACAAAGGAGTGGCTCAAGAAGAAGCACATTAAGGTCCTGGAGTGGCCTAGCAAATCTCCAGACCTTAATCCCATAGAATATCTGTGAAGGGAGCTGAAGGTTCGAGTGATCAAACATCAGCCTCGAAACATTAATGACTTGGAGAGGATCTGCAAGAGAGGAGTGGGACAAAATCCCTCCCAAGATGTGTGCAAACCTGGTGGCCAACTACAATAAATATCTGACCTCTGTGATTGCCAACAAGGGTTCTGCCATCAAGTACTAAGTCATGTTTTGCGAAGGGGTCAAATTTAACTCATTAAAATGCAAATCAATTTATAACTTTTTGTAAATGCCTTTTTCTGTATTTTTTTTGTTCTCTCGCACTGTTCAAATAAACCTACCATTAAAATTATAGACTGACAATTTATTTGTCAGTGGGCAAACATACAAAATCAGCAGGGGATCAAATAATTGTATGTTATATTTATACATTACATTTATGCTGTTATTGGTTGGGTCACATTAAAATATGCTTTTTAATGCATCCGAGAGTTGACAAATAAAGTTAAGAAGTGATTAAATGTACATTTTTGGAAATTATATATATATATAGTCATGGCCAAAAAAATATCGGCACCCTTGGTAAATATGATCAAAGGCGGCTGTGAAAATTAATCTGCATTGTTAATCTTTTTTTATCTATTATTTAAACAGTTCACACAAATCAAACCTTTTTATAGGATAATCAGAATTTAAAATGGGGGGAAATATCATTATGAAATGAAAGTGTTTCTCTATTTCACAATGGCCACAATTAGCGGAACCCTTTTATTCAATATTTTTTAACCCATTTGCCAGTTTAACAGCTCTAAATGTTCTCCTATAATGCCTGATACGCAACAGGGAGATGTCTTAGATCCTCTTTTAATGAAATACTGGCAGTTCCAAGAACTAACAAAAGGAGATTTGCAGTGAGGGCTCCAAATCTATGGAATAGTTTGCCAGCAGATATTAGATCATCTGATTGTCTGTCTGTTTTAAAGGTCGATTGAAAACATATTTGTATAGATGTGCCTATAACCTTTTGTGATTGTGTAAAGCACTTTGTGCGTTGAAGCTTTAAATGTGCTATATAAATAAACTTTACTTACTGATGAGGTTGGAGAACACCTAACAAGAGATCAGAGAACATTCCTTCATCAGATTCCCAGCTCCATGACGGTGCTGCTTCTCTTCAGTTCATCTCGCTCATTTTCTACAGGTTCAGGTCAGAGGACTGGAATGGCCAGAGCAGAAGCTTGGTTTTGTGCTCAGACCCATTTTTGTGTTGTTTTTGAGGTTTGCGGGTGGATTATTGTAAGATTGGAAGATCCAAACATGGCCCATTATAAGATTTCTATCAGTCAGTCACTTATTATTTTTAATCTGTTGGTATTTGATAGAATCCATGATGCCACGTATCTAAGCAAGATGTTCAGGACCTCCAGAAGAAATATAGGCCCACAACATCAAAAATACAGCAGTATATTTCATTGTACACATGGGGTACTTTGTATCCCTGTGTTCACCAAACCCTTTAGTTTCTGCTAAAAAGCAAATTGTTTTGTTTCATCTGACCATAGAAGCCAGTCCCATTTGAAGTTCCATTTGTGTCTGACAACTGAATATGCTGGAGTTTGTTTTGGGACGAGCAAGGATAATTTTTCTTGAAACCCTGCCAAACATGTGGTGATGTAGGTGCTGTTTGATTTTTTTTTTTAGGGTTTTCTGACCCGAGACTCAACTGTTTTCTGCTATTCTCCAGCTGTGGTCCTTGGAGAGTCTTTAGCCACTCAAATTCTCCTCCTCACCGTGTATTGCACATATAGAAATATCTTCCAGGCAGTTTTGTAACATTTCATGTTGATTGGAAATTCTTAATTATTGCCCTGATGGTGGAAATGGGAATTTTCACTGCTCTAGCTCTTTTCTTAAAGCCACTACACTAAATTGTGAAGCTCAATTCTCCTTTTCTGCACATCAGAAATATATTCTGTTTTTTCTCATTGGGATAGATGATTAATTTGGAATTTGGTCTTTGTTTTCCCTCCTATTTATATTTCTGTGAAACAGAACAAAATTCTGTGAATTTTGTGAATATGAACGGAATATACTACAGAGATATTTTACTCATAAGAATTTCTAGGGGTGCCAATAATTGTGTCCAACATGTATTTGAGAAAAACATTTATTTCATAATGATATTTCCCCCCATTTTAAATTCTTATAATCCAATGAAAGGTTCGATTTGTGTAAATTTTTTAAATAAAAGATCAAAAAGATTTATTCAGATTAATTTTCACAGCCTTCTTTGATCATATTTACCAAGGGTGCCAATATTTTTGGCCATGACTGTATATAGTTATCAATGCAACTGTTTTCAAAAATGATATAATTGGCATATTAAAATAATTTCTGAAGGATCATGTCACTGAAGACTGAAGTAATGATGCTGAACATTTTTGTTTGGTTAAATGTGCAATCCTGTTCCTTATTTCAGAGTACTTTTTTAATATTATATATTTAACAAGTAAATGACAGACATCACTGGTTATCTGTTCACTCATTCATCAGCATTATTTGAGTGCTTGGACAGAAAACACATTCCAGTGAAAGGTGGTTGTTGAATAAGAGCTGTAGGGCTGGAACGGCTCTAGTCAAGTTCTCTGTATTGTTCTTGTCCCACGCTTCGAGACAGGGCTGACAAACATTCACACCTGTGGACTAATCTGTCTTCTTTCAGCTAATAATAGTGAAGCAGGTAGAGCAAGCTTGGGGATCAAAGTCTAGACTCAACATGTAACGATAATCCACTGGGATAATATTGGTAATGCATTTTAACTCATTACTGATGAGTTTAGTATATAAATACCAGCGCAGTCATGTTTTAATACAAACAGCCGATTCATTTCTGTAAATTTACTTTTTAATAAATCCATGTAAGCTTGCAAAAATGATATCTAGTTTGAATTCGATCTGTGTTGCAACATAAGTGGAATTCAGGCAGTTAAACTCAATCTGTTGTGCACTTATGAGCAGGAATGCAAACCACTGTGTTATGTGATCTTTTTATCCAGGCACCAGGTGTCCTCGCCGTGGCCCTCAAGACCACCGGTTCAAACTGGGACAGGTTTTGACCAACCTCCACTGATCTGTAGTTTGCTGTTTGCTCCTGGTCTCTGACCTTTTGCAGTTTGGGCCGAACAGTCAGAGTTTGGGTTGAAGAAACCAATCCAGTACAAACTGACCCACAGCGTTCCGTGATGATGGTGTTTATAAAAGCGTACGGCGCATTTTCTCATACGCTCCGAGGAAAATGAATCCTCCCATGCTGATGAATGTCACTCTGGGGATGCTGCCGGCGAACAGCCTTCAGACATGATGAGAAAACATAAAAGCAAGAGTTAGCAATAACAGTCTTTCAAGCTAGTAAATAATAAAATAATATGGTGATCATTCACAATTAAAAACACATCAACATTTGTTGAAAAAAGGCACTCGATTAAGATAATTCAAAGACATTATTATAGCAAAGTCAAACAGAGCCATGAAAAGGTTTTTGCCCCCTTCCTGTTTTTGTAGTTAAAAATGAAAACATGCAGCGTAAAGAGTATAGTCAGATTCCCAAACGAATGACTCTTGTTACAAGACGGTTCTTTTCAGTGAGACATATAGCACAAGAAGTATAGTTCAGTTCCCAGGTGAATGACTCTTAAAAGTTACGACTTGCTTACAACTTACGGTTACTTTAATGATGTGAATGACCGGTTGTTCATATAACAACTTGTATTTAAGATTCACAAAATGAGTTCTCCAAGTAATATATTTTAAACCACATTTTTACATTTTGTTTAGCATAATATAGTAAAGTTCTATTTCTTCCTCGAAAAAGAATCTGACTAAAAGAATCAATATTTGAGTAGGCAATCATTATTAAATCATTATTGACAGCTCGAAGTACATAAACTAGATAGACACAGTTGCAACATCAACTTGGACGTAACTTTGCTAGATGAAATTTACAGAGCAGCATAAAATAAAACATTAGCCATGCTCGATAACACAAGTATTCAGTGTTTCTCAGCTGACAGTGTGTTGTTTGACAGATTACGGCGCGTTTGAGCAGGAATGTGCAGTGTAGGGGTTGTTGATGTTGGAGAGGTTAGAGGATGCGACAGGCCATGAAAGTACTGTAGTCTCCTAAGGCTCTTTTCCACGCAGCTGCTTTTGGTATAAGCACTGGCCCCTGAGGGCCTCTCCGCATGACTGATGTCCAGATGACATCCACACACGTCCCTCAAGCTCCCAACACTCTCTCGCTTTGTCTCCCTTTCTTATCCTCCCGCATTCGTTTGTTTCATCTTGCTCAACTTTTCTCAATCTTCCTATTTTCAAACTTTCTCAAACAGGTGTCGCACTTAGTCCTTCAGTGTGGCACCTGTGGGGGATAACGGTGGTCGGAAAGTTGGGGTGGGTTGTATCTAAAATTAGAAATAAGGTCACGAGTGGTGTAACCACTAATACATCAATTTTGTCAACTGCAAAGCTGTACAAGGTGCCAAGCATGTCAGGGATCTCTTGACTATTCCAGGGATTCGCAGAACTCGACGTTTCAGCATGCTGCAGCTGGGATCATGTGTTTTACAGAGATGCCATGTCAGAGTGAGCTTGTGTGCGTGGACCTGTGAGCAAACACACTCATCCTGGAACGAATTAACAAGGACGCATTCTGACAGCTTGTCTGTGCTGCGTGGGGTTGGGATTTCAAACTATGCACTAAAAGAGAAATGTGAAACCGTGCATGCGTGCTTCTGCAATGGAAACCACGAATATGCGGAACATTAACGTCATACAACTACTTAAACTTTTTATGTTTTATGAAGAAAACTGAGCATTACTTGCATTATTACAAATGAGTAAAAATACTGTTTCTTTTTTATAAATTAACAGCATAAAACACACAAAAGCAACCAGTGTATAAAGATGAAAAATTATTCATGCTGGTATTACCGGATCTGATGTCAGAATTATCATAAGAGATCATGATTTTAACTTGTAAAAACTGATCATGCCATTGTAGAACTCATAATTTCAACTTAAAAGCTGTAAAAACGTTGACTAGTACCACCTGTGGTTACTTCATAATATTTCTGTTGAATTTTTCATATAACTGCCTATTGTTAATGACTTAATAATGCAAGAATAATCTGAAAATAAAAACCCAATTTGCATACAATCCATTTGAAATTAGAAAAGTGTGTAAATCGTCATATATTTACACTAGTATCCCAAAGGTACCTAGATGGTTTACTATTTATGCTGGACATTTGGATATTCAGACTCCATTAGAACTACAAACACAAATAAAATGGCAAAAAACTACAAGTATGGTGGATGTGTGAGACATGACTTAAGTAGAAAGGTTAAAGAGTTTGAGTGATAAATCAATATCTAACCGGATGAACAAAATATTTATTCAATGTTATCTACATTATATTTCATCTTCAACAACATTGTGAACTTATAAAGACATGTTTGGTCATTAACTTTTAAAAGCATCATTGTGTGTTGAGGAGAGTTTTAGTATAAGCAGGCAGATTGGGACAAAGCAACAGATTCAAGTAGAATGTCCACATGGTCATTAAGTAATTAAAACATGATGTGAATACAGTATAATTCACAAGTGACTCCTATAAATCAGACATCTTCAGTGAACCACAAACTCACAACACGAACAGTGTATTTACTATCAAACTGATTTACTAACAAATGGCTAGTAAAGTCGGTTCTTTTTAAATAATTGTATTTTGTTGCCATTTTTGACTTTATTATGATAGGCCAGTGGAGATAGGAAGTGAATGGGAGAGAGAGAAGGGGGCAGGATCGGTTTGAACTTGGGACGCCCATAGCACAACGGCTTGAATCAGTCTAAAACAACAGTATAATTGACCATATCAGCAGAAAGAGAATTATAACATACTGTAAGACAAAACAGTTATGACACAGTCAGATGAGCGCACTTGTGACATCACCATCCAACGCAGCCATGATCGGCCATCAGTCAGTGGTGGACGGGTCTAATAACACCAATATTAATGGCTCTATAAATACTGTACGCTTACCCGAAGCTTACTAAAGTAGATTTCGGATCAGAGGCAGGTCATACACCACTGCAATACTCCAAAAGGAAGCAACTTACACTATATCTAACCAAAGCTTCACTACAACATGCTCATTGCAAACATTGCTTGCATTACTCTCTCAGCAGGCTGCTGCATCATCCTGGACTACTTAACACAGCCGACTCGCTTGCGGACATGGGAGCCGCATGGGTAGTCTGGGTTGGGGAAGCAGCACTTCAAAACTTTGAGGAAGGTTAACTCACAAGCGGACGGCTGCCTTGATTGGCGATGTTTGGGTTGGTGTGGTTAGAAGCTCTCCGCAAGAGCTCTGACACACATGGAAGCACTTTTTGGCTTCACTAGTCTGCAATTGGAGCCATTACAGTAATTACAGCTTTAAAGCGGGGCAATTTGTACAAGACATGCAGTAGTGAAACTGCCAGAGTGGTTGCCTTTATGAAAGCATGGCTGAGCCCCTTTGCCTACTCCGTTTTTTTAGCCCTGGCTTCTCTGGGAGTTTTAAATATTGCAATCTGGGAAGGGATTTTAGGAATTCCTTAAAGTCATAGAGTTTAATGTGTCTTCTGCCTAAAAGTTTTAGATGGAGAGAGGAATGTTTATTATTAGAACCGAGATTCACAATCTCTCATGGGTTTCTTTGCACAGAACAATAGTGACTGCCAGCTTTTTCAATGGGCTTATCTTTTTCGTGATTTTTCATAATTTTCTCATTAAAAAGAAAGCATATAAATAAATCAACAAATACACAAAAAATCAATGAAGAGTTCTTGGAAACCTGTTTGAAAAACTGAAAATCAAGAAAACAATATTCATATGAATGAACTACAGTTCCATTAAGCAATGCAAATTATGTATTCACATATATTAAATATATATCACATGATATTAAAAACTACTGATAAAAAACTATAGTAAAAAACTAATTAAAAGTACTTAAAAATGACTTCAATTTGTAAATATATAAATAAACAAATGTTTTATGTGGTTATATAAACACACACGTTAGCGTTTAAAAGTATGGGGCCAGTATTTTTTATTTAAGTTTGACTTCATTTATTTGATCAAAGATGCAGCAAAAACAGTATTTTATCTGTTTTATATTGACATATTTTAAAATGGAATTTATTCCAGAAATGCAAAGCTAAATTTTCAGCAGTGATTATTCCTGTTTTCTTCAGAAATAAAGTAATTTTTGTGAAAACCATGTTATGCCCCCCCAGGGTTCTTTAATCTATAGAAAGTTGAGAAAGAACAGTATTTATTTGTATATGTATATACTGAACCCAAATGCTAGTGCATGCCCTCCATAATTCATTAAAAGAAATGTCTTAAGAACCATGGTTGAAAGGGCTTTAAATTGGGTTTAAAATGTATGCAAAAAACCTGTTGATTGGTGTATACAATATCAGTGCTGATAATAAAGTGTTTTACTCTCACCCAGATATTCCTCGGCTCCTCCACACTTCATACAAAACCTCTGGGATGTTTCCACTGGCTGTGCTCGTCCCAGCCTGACAAACAGAGACAAAACACAGTAATAATGACTGATGATCTGTCTTTAAGCTTCCTGTCAAACATGTAAACACACAGTGTTTTGTCTTCCTTTCGATTCTGCTCTGTCGCTGGTATACTCTACCCGTGTCCACTTGTTCAACAGCTTCCCTTTCTAATCTATCTAGATTTATAGTAGCTCTCCAACTAACCCACGGCACCATCTTCAAATCAGCCCTTTATATCGGGAACTTTGAAGGTGAGTTAACGTAACAGCTGTTTTTCATGGGCAAACACCAAATTCTGAGGCTAATTTTGATGGCTCTATATTTAGACTGGGTTGGTTTTTCATTTTTCAGAGTTTCAGTTGATGAGTTGACTGTACACTGAGCAGCCCAGTGCACTGCAGTTCCCCACAGGGCTTGGATAACAGCCTGGAGAGTGTCTGTCGGCCAAAACACACAAAGCACAGCAGACCTGCCTGAACATGAGGTCTCTATTTCTTTGATTGGTCAAACGAAGGGAAAAAAACACAAGGCAACCTGAAGTGATGACCTGAAGCATGATACATCCAGTAAAACACATCACTCTATCAGCCAAAGGCATGAAGAGACAGGTGTAAAAATGACCCCTCCCACTCACACTTTTACTTCTTAAACGGGCCAACGTTTTGTTCAAATGCAAAGTCAATATCTATTCGTCTATTCTCTTCATTAACGGGCCTGGTGTCTGCACTGTGTCTGTACTTTCTGTACTGGAAGCTCCTGACACCTAGATTAATTTCTTGTGCGAGTAAACGCACTTGGCAATACAGTTCTTTCGGATTCTGATTTATACTGTTCTTTCTTGACATTTCCATCCCCTCTTTGGCCATTAGAATGAAGCGGTTTGTGATACCGTGCTTTTAAGATTCTATGTGTAAATATGACTAAAAGTTTCTATAGGCAAATATGAATGAATTTAAAGAAACAGTTCACCCAAAAATGAAAACGTAGTTATTCACCCTCAAATAATTTCAAATCTCTTACATTCTTCTGCAGAACACAAAATAAGTCATTCTGCACTCTAAAAAATACTTGGTTAAATACAACCCAGCGCTGGGTTAAATATGGACGAATGCAGCGATTGGGTTGTTTAGACCCAGCAGTTGGGTTACTACCCAGAAGGTTGGGTTAAACATTTAACCTAATTGTTGGTTGAAAACCACCCAGAATGTGTTCTGTCCAATATTTACCCATCATTGGGTTGTATTTACAATACATGTTATCTTTCAATAAAAAAAACGTATTTTAATATTTTCCTAAATTAAAGATTACAATGCTCTACAGTTTGGTCCATCGCTATAGCTCTGTTCAAAACCACCACACTGTCATAGGCAGCTGACTTCTAAGACAGCATCCTAACTGTTATGGAACCTGATATAGCAGGAAACACTTGAAATAAGCAGCAATTAGCAGTTCACAACTGGTTTCTACAGAGTTGGGCTTATTATTGGAAGACTTTACCTTTGGAGAAAGTGTAACAGTCAACTCGTATCAGTACAGCCTTGACAATGAATGTTGTAAACTGAATCCTACCTATTGCAAAATTATCTGTGACTTCTCCTATAAGGTTTTTTTTTTTAGTTTAAACTCAATAATAGTTGTAATAAATATTGGAGATTAGCCAATAGGCTACCGTAAATCATAATCTGTTCCCCAAAAAAACGTTTATTCAGCATAATAAAGCCTCTCCTCTATTGACATACAATGCAAGAATTTGCCTTGGACTGCCTTCCTGGACCACATGTGATGCTGCCTTAGAATTCCACCGAAATTAGACCGAATTTGAAGTGGCTTATAGCTTTTGGACAGCCTTGTCAAGCTTAAAATGCTGCTTAGGTTTTAGAATTGAGCATCTGCACCAGATACCAAGTCTGCAGCTCTAAAGTGCAGTTCTGTTCCAGTCCAAAGACAACTGGAAATTACTCTTAAATACACAAACGTCTTCTGACATCTAACATGCACAGCTCTGTCTGTTTTGAGTCTCGATTGGACAGCAGGCAGTAAGAGGACTGCATTTGTGCGTCAATTGCGTCCCTGGATGACCCTGCGATTGGATCAAGCTGCGTGTCTACTGATGCTTTTTCTTCACTCTCTCTCTCTTCTGTTGATTTTGTCTACATTTGGGCCTTTTGTTCGTTCACCTTGCAGTCCATCTGGGAGGCATCAGGAGACAGATTTAAACAACAGTTTCAAAGTCTCACCTTAGCCAACATTATCCAAGTCTTCGCAACATCTAGCGGAGTCGTGACGAGCGCTGCTAGTCCACCTGGAAAGAGATTGCGCATGTATCAGCACACAAACAAGTGCTAATTACAGTGATAATCATATTATAATTACCACCGAGCATAAATGTAAATATGTGGCATGACATCAGCCCTGATCACCCGATGGAAACGCTCAGGAGAAAAAGAGCAAGAGCAAAAGCGGATGGATGGAGCCTGGCAATGTCAAGCACTCGTAAACACTCATGCACATTCATAAACTTGTTTTGGCATGAATGAGAACAGAAAGAGGTTATCTCTCCTCTCTAATAGCGGTAGGACAAACAACAGCATCGAGCTTTAAACACGCTCTCCCCAATGCTGGAATAAACAAGCTCTCCCATGTTGCCTGATTTCACTTGATTAACCAACAATTAAAAGCTGCGTATGTCTTCAGAGAAATGTTCTAGGTACATGTTGTCGATTACCACAAAACAGAATAAAACAAACAAAAAGGTAAATATAAATTTGGGTTGGAAAAACAAGCAAAGAATCACATATACAGAAATACATTTTCAACAAGTCAATTCTTCCTTACAAAAAGTGTGATATTTAAATGGTGAAGTTGTCTAAATCATTTACGAAAACAGTTGGACTAATGTTCTTAGCATAACCACTGGTCGTGTTACCATCATAACTCCTAACGGATTTCTCTTTACATATACGGTTTCATGCTGGTATTCTATTTGTTCCTCGCTGGCTTAATGGCATTTCCTCCGAACAAATTCAATTCAAAAGCATCTGCTAAATAAATAAATGTAAATGTTTTCGTGTGCTTCTAGCTTTATGATTTTATTATAGGATATATCTGTGTACAGAAAAAGTAAGCAATTGTATTACTTTCACGCTAACCCACATAATGTTTACCCTTCATGGCTATACTTTCAAAGTAGTGTATTTTAACATGTATCCTTTTATATTTGTACTAAACCCAGATCACGAAGGACACAATATTGGAGATAGAGAGAGATTGGGCAAAAAAAAAACAAATATATTTGTACCCTTGAGGCTTGCAGCTGTAGCAACCGTGACCATACAATGCATCACAATTCACATTTGTTTGTGTGCGATTTTACAATGTTGCTAACAACCGCAATCCACCTAAAGCAATGCATCTGTGCTAAAGCAGCACATGTGCACAGACAACTCGAATCCCAAGAACACTCTCCAGGTGACGTGGCCGGCAGCCATGTTCTTTCCCCTCTGGGTGAAGCATCCTCGTCCCATTAATGTGTCCCAGTACCTGATGAGTGATCACTCTGGGCCGAGATGTTTTCCAAAATGGCGTCTGGGGAGTTAGACAGCTGCAAAGGCCCCTGGGCCAGACTTGAGCTCCCTCAGGATAAAGCTGGACACTGGATCTAGTTTGTATACTCAATGACTGCTGACAACAGCTATGAAAGTTAACCGAAAATCCGATGAAGGGGCAACAAAAGGTCAATGTCATACACATCTTCTACCGACTCTCTGCCTCTAATTGGTTGTTTCTGTCCCTCTCTGTTGCACACCAGCTGGTGAACAACCTGATGTGACCATCTTGACCCGTGTGGAATTAAATAGGAATGCGTCTGGGTAAAGTTTGGATATTCCTGGCGTTGGACCCCGTCCGAACTCCCTATTTCTCATTCTCTTTCCCAGACCTCTGCGCCGAGGCTAATCCTACACACCTGCAAGAGCTCCGCTCACTGCTGCCTGCCAAGAGTCCAGCCGTCCCCCCTGCCTCCTCCACCACACAGCCTACACCAAAAGAGAGAGAGCATTTAGGATTATTAGATTTATCAGTCATTAAAAAAAGAACCCAAACCCTTGGGTTTGCATGTATGGAAACACTACATCTACACTACATCTCCAGAATGATATCAGAGTCTCATTTTCCCCACAAGGAACAGTGACAAAACCTGAAAGCAAGGAATCTTGAACATCCCTAACTTCCACAGCTCAGCGCTGCAGTGTTGTACACACATGCTAACTCTATCAGTCCCTGGAAAACACATGGTCTTTCATGCTGGTTCAGGGTTTTCCAAGAGGTTTTTCCAACGATATTGAGCTTTGATGGGACGTCCGGCACTCATCACCATAGAGAAGATTGAGTTATGTTATTTCGATTCAAAATTACGAGGTAAAAACATATGCACAGATGAATTGTTAACACTATCGGATGATAAGAGAATTAAGTTGGATAATGACAATGACTGTTATTAAACTGAACTTGACTTGAATGACACCATCGCCTTCTGTTGAAAAAAACAACAGCTGAAACCGATCTAAGCTGGTTTAACTGTTCTTCCAGCCTGGTCATAGCTGGTTTGAGGCTAGTTTTAGAGGAGTTTTGACCACTTCTTTAGCTGGTTAGGCTGGGAGACCAACTGACCAGAGCTAAACCCAGCTTGACAAGCTTAGCCAGGCTAAAACCAGTTGCTTTCAGCTTAACCATCTTAAGCTGGTTTTAGATTTTTTTTTTCAGCTCTATGTAGAGCTGCTTTACAGCTTATATGTAATTTGTTTCATAATTTATGTCTTTTATAAAATCATATATAACACTAATTGTCCAGCGTTATTAATGTGAAGCTGCTTTGAAACTATCTGCATTTTTTAATGCGCTATATAAATAAATGTGACTTGACTTCCACAGCTCAGCACTATTGTACACATGCTAACTAAATCAATCCCTGGAAAACACACTGTCTTTCATGCTGGATCAGGGTTTTCCAAGAAACGAGGGGAAAACGGTATTGTGCTTTGATGAGAGTCACAGATGGAAGATTATGATGAGCACAACGTTTCTGGGGGAAACACTAGCGCAGGCTAAGACATTAGATCTGTTCCAAAACCCAGTGAACTGCTTTTTCATCTGCTGTTCTATCTACTAAAGAAGCATCCTAACTGAAATAAAATAACAGCAAATCCCTCAAGCGCAGCTAAAAAGATACAACTTTGGATTCTACATCAGGAGCACTCAATATAAACAACTAAGTTTGATGTTAGTTAGCATGTTGCTAAGCTAACAAAAAAGCCTGTTAAGCATAAAAGTGCACAGCACACAAAACAGGTGAAATATTTTTGTTACATTTTATTTAAAATAATATCAGTATTTCTATAGCACATGTATAATCAACATTTCTTACCACGCTACCATTTAAACGTTTGGAGTAAATACACATTATTTAATATTTTTGAAATTAGTATTTTATGGTCACCAAGAATGTGTTTATATATTTGATCAAAAATACAGTAAAATCCGTAACTGTCACGGTGCTGCACGGGGAAGCCAGGAACGAGGAGACGAGGATTGACATAAATAGTAGACTTTACTTTTACACGGAGGTAGACAGACACAGATGAGGGTTGAGGTACAGGTACACAGTTGACATTAACAATAATCCACAGCAAACATGGGGCAGAACCGACTATATAAAGGGAGACATAACTGGAAACACCTGGGACACAATCAAGACACAGACGAAGACTAATCAACTAATGATGGGGAACAGGAAGGACCATATAAGGGTGAGGAGACAAAGGCAGAGGAAGACAAAGTCTGACATTACCCCCCCCTTCCAATAGGCGCGTCCCGCGCCGTACGACATCGAAAGGGGAGGGGGGGTGGGCACTCTGGAGGCCTCAAGGACCTGGAGACCGGACAGGTGACCTCCAGGGCGGTGCCCGTTCCGGGACCCATGGCGGATCCGGGGACTCAGGCGGCCATGGCGGATCCGGGGACTCAGGCGGCCATGGCGGATCCGGGGATTCTGGCGGCCATGGCGGATCAGGCGGCCACGGAGGGTCTGGGAACTGAGGAGGCCATGGCGGAGCGGGGTGCTCGGGCGGCCATGGAGGATCGGGGAGCTTAGGTGGCCATGGAGGGTAGCCCCCCCCCAAAATTTTCTTGGGGAAGCTCCCCATCCCAGGGGGGCGCTCAGGAGCCGTGGAAGGCGAGCTGGACAGGGCCAGCGGAGGGAAAGTTGAGCTGGACGGGACCAGCGGAGCTAAGGGTGAGCTGGATGGGACCAGCGTGGGCCCAGGTGAGCTGGACAGGACCAGCGGAGGCCCAGGGAAGCTGGACGGGACCAGCGGAGAAGCATGAGGTGAGCTGGACGGGACCAGCGGAGCTAAGGGTGAGCTGGACAGGACCAGCGGAGGCCCAGGTGAGCTGGACGGGACCAGCGTGGGCCCAGGTGAGCTGGACGGGACCAGCGGAGGCAATGGTGAGCTGGACGGGACCAGCGGAGGCCCAGGTGAGCTGGACGGACCAGCGGAGGCAATGGTGAGCTGGACGGACCAGCGGAGGCAATGGTGAGCTGGACGGGACCAGCGGAGGCCCAGGTGAGCTGGACGGGACCAGCGTGGCCAAGGTGAGCTGGACGGGACCAGCGGAGGTAATGGTGAGCTGGACTGGACCAGCGGAGGCCCAGGTGAGCTGGACGGAACCAGCGTGGGCCAAGGTGAGCTGGACGGGACCAGCGGAGGCAATGGTGAGCTGGACGGGACCAGCGGAGGCCCAGGTGAGCTGGACGGGACCAGCGTGGGCCAAGGTGAGCTGGACGGGACCAGCAAGGGCTCTGGAGAGCTGGACGGGACCAGCAGGGGCTCTGGAGAGCTGGACGGAACCAGCAGGGGCTCTGGAGAGCTGGACGGAGCCAGCAGGGGCTCTGGAAGCTCTCGTGGGTGCTCGGGTGGCGCTGACTCTCGTGGGCGCTCTGAAGAGCTGGACGGAACCAGCGAAGGCATCGATGAGCTGGACGGAACCAGCGGAGGCATCGATGAGCTGGACGGAACCAGCGGAGGCATCGATGAGCTGGACGGAACCAGCGGAGGCATCGGTGAGCACTTACGAGGAGCCGGCACTGGAGGGCACTGGCGAGGTGCAGGCACTGGAGGGCACTGGCGAGGTGCAGGCACTGGAGGGCACTGGCGAGGTGCAGGCACTGGAGGGCACTGGCGAGGTGCAGGCACTGGAGGGCACTGGCGAGGTGCAGGCACTGGAGGGCACTGGCGAGGTGCAGGCACTGGAGGGCACTGGCGAGGTGCAGGCACTGGAGGGCACTGGCGAGGTGCAGGCACTGGAGGGCACTGGCGAGGTGCAGGCACTGGAGGGCGCAGTCTCGGAGCAGGCACTGGAGGGCGCTGTCTCGGAGCAGGCACTGGAGGGCGCAGTCTCGGAGCAGGCGCGGGCTCGCGGCGGCGCTCGGGAAGCGCGGGCTCGCGGCGGCGCTCGGGAATCAGCCGAGACGAAGACGAGCTGGGCGGGACCAGCGAAGAAGAGCTGGGCAGGACCAGCGGAGAAAGATGAGCTGGACGGGCCAGCGGAGACACTCGTGGCTGGTTTCGACTGGGACCGGTAACTTCCCAGACACCGGTAGATCCCTCTCTCAACACAATCCTGTGGTGTCTGGGAGATCCATAGGGCGCTGGTAATTTGCCCGAGCCGAAACAGATGGAGGATTGCCGCGTGTGGAGCTCCGTCACCGCGGCGAGCTTGCAGAATTCTCCGGCGAACTCCACGAAGGAGAGATTCCGCCGGCTAAGGGCGAGGACGCAGGCGGCGAACTCCATCGCCGTGAAGGAAGATGAGTAGATCTTGTATGGTGGATTATTCTGTCACGGTGCTGCACGGGGAAGCCAGGAACGAGGAGACGAGGATTGACATAAATAGTAGACTTTACTTTTACACGGAGGTAGACAGACACAGATGAGGGTTGAGGTACAGGTACACAGTTGACATTAACAATAATCCACAGCAAACATGGGGCAGAACCGACTATATAAAGGGAGACATAACTGGAAACACCTGGGACACAATCAAGACACAGACGAAGACTAATCAACTAATGATGGGGAACAGGAAGGACCATATAAGGGTGAGGAGACAAAGGCAGAGGAAGACAAAGTCTGACAGTAACATTGTGAAATATTGATAACTATTTTCTATGGTTTTCTTTCTTGTCACATGATTCTTCAGAAATTATTATGCTGAAAAAAATTATATTGTTATCAGTGTTTTTTATGGATTCTTTAAATGGAAAGTTCAAAAGAACGTGTCTAAAATATAAATCTTTTGTAAAAATATAAATGTCTTTACTATCATTTTAATATAAAATAACCTGACCCTAAACGTTTGAATAGTAGTGTATCTGCCATCTTGGATAAAATGTTTTGGCTTATGTTTGGCAATAAACAGACAACTAACTAGGTTTTGGAACAGCTTGTGTGTAGATGATTCATCTGTGTGCAGCTACAGGTGTGATCAGTTGCCTCAGGTAAAGACAGGTCTGACAGGATCTCGGTCAACTACACAATTTGTACTCATTTCAGAATGGCTAATAGTTGTTTGAACTCAGAGTATTTAAAGAGGTGAAGTATGAGGGGAAGAATGTGGTAAATTCAAGAGAAATGTGAGTGTGTGAGGACTGTTGTAGAAAGGAAAAGGGAGTTTCAGTGACTTCAAATGTTTGTTGGTTTTGTGTTGTGTTTGGTGGGAGTCATGCAGCCTGGCTGAAGATAATTGGTGAAGTTTTCCTACGGCCTTAGACCAGGAGCATCTGATGGCTAAGAAAGGAAAACAATTGAAGCACAGCATGAAGTAATTATGAATGATCCCCTCCAGCTCTGTGCGCAAGAACACACACACAAACGCTCTCTTCATCAGTACATCATATGTGTTTCATTAGCTGTCAGATTAAGGAAGAGTCTTTGTTTTCGAGTTCAAAGAGCTTGTGCTGGAGAACGTCCATTTATCCCATCACACTCGTTGAAAACAAACTGACTGACCACAGCTCTACATGTACCTGACATGAACTACATGTAACACGAGACTTCAGCTGCAATTATATTTTATAATTAAAATTACATGAAATGACTCATAATGATGTTGCAGGTTTAACAAATAATAAATGCATTTAATAATAATTAATTAAAACGAACTAAAACTAATAAAATCAAAGCAAAAATAAAAACATATGCATGAATGAAATGTTCAAAATAAGAAAAACCACGTTTAAAAAAATGCATAGGGTGAAATCTTGATGTCAAATCTGTCTTTGTTGTGAACAACAATACGTTTACTTACATTCAAATCAAAATGAACCAAAATGAGTCTGAAATTCAGATAATGACTTTCGCCTTTGTGTGTGTGTGTGTGTGTGTGTGAGTTTGTTTTACCATTGAAAGGTCGAGAATGGAGCAGGTGGGCTCCTTTCACGTGGAAAGATGGGGAGCTTGATAAACTGACATGGTCAGGGTGGGTAGTAAGGTTTAATAAAGGACTGTGAGAAGTAGCGAGCCAGGCCACTGGCAGCCTTGTGTGACAGGAACAGCGAGTTTAATATGATTCTGGCAGCCACTGATGATATGCGAGTAAAGGCACAGTGTGAGAGGATTTCTAGAGGTTAAACATGCTTAGAGCAGAAGCAAGCATTGGATGAGGACAGAGTTGCAGGTTGTTGTGAAATATTTTGGGCCTAAATGGGAAATTAGGTGGTTTAGGGGTAAAGAAAGGGCCTGGTTTGCGTGATTATTCCAACTGGTATGTTAAACCCATAGCTGCTGAGTCCATGTAGCTTGAACCTTTCATTTGAGAATAAGTATAATAAAGTCTGACGCATCTAACTCTTTTATTTAACCCAGGGCATACCTGAGATCAATTTAAAAATATATATGTGGACAAATGGACCTTTTCTAACCATACTACACTCAGTATAAGATTTATTTACTATAGTCTTTTCCGGAACACACCACCCTGACCAGGCATTACTCCAAATGTACGCTTCAGCTTCAGTTACTCAAACCAAACTAAGACTCACTCGTGACACACTTGCACTTAATCATGGGAATAAGTTTGATCCCTGACACACACGTTGAGTTGAGTGGGCACGGTGGGAAATGAATGGCCGGCTGATGTAATGACAGCTGCTCAGTGGTTTTGTAACAGAGCAGCACTGAGTTTAGGGGATTGTTGGTAGATAAACTTTGGGAATTGTGGGATACGCTGGAGAGAACAGATGGTTTACTGCGGCCTGCCGCTCAGATGCCGGGGCTTAAGATATTTTTTGGTGCGAATGACTTGAGAACTGTTTTGGTGATACTTGGGGTTTGATTTCCCAACATGAAATGCTTGCCAGGCTGGTGTGTGGCCCAACACAAAACATGCGCAAAGTACTGTTCATCAACTCTTTTAATTAAATTTTTTAGAGAGACTTTATGTGTAGTAATAATGCATGTAGGATACTGTATCTCTTCCACTGCTTTACACTATTATTACAACAATTCAGCTGCTCGAAGATCTCTGAATGTGACAAGCAGAAAATATACACACGTGAAGATGCAAGGATGACAGTTTAAAATAAGTGTGCAATGGTTCGAAATTCTCAGTTAGAAAAATACTTTGTATTTCACTATTTGTGGTAGATTCAAGGCCTGCTTACACCAATGATGATAGCTATACAGTTTTAATAATCAATCTAATTATATTAGAATAAAGAAGTCTACACTGCTGCTATAATGATTAAGGCACAGAGAAAAAAAATCTTTTTCCAAGTTGACAAATGGACATATTTAAAACTATGTCATAATTCATTGTAGTGCTTAAAATGTTAAATGTAAGCTTGTTGTTTGGTCCAACCAGTGAACTGCATTTTTTTACTGAAATATAAATGTATTATTTATAGCTACATTTAACTACGTTTTTAGGTATTTTATGTTGTATGTTATTTAACAACGTTAAATTCCTTTAAATCTTTTATCTGTCAATTTAAAACAAGATTTATTCATTTATAATTTTTATTTAAAGGAATAGTTAACCCAAAAACAAAAATCTGTCACCATTTACTCACCTTCATGTCATTGCAAAATGTTATGATTTTCGTTCTTCAACATTTCTTCATCTGTGTTTTACAGAACAATGTTGGAAAAAAACGAATCTAAAAATATCTTATGTTTACATTCCACAGAAGAACACAAGTCATACAGGTTAGGAAAGAATTGTTGAGCTGTTCCTTTAATACACTGATATTAGATTTTTTGTCACTCTTATGCTTTCATAGCCAAGAATATAAAAACCTAATGCACTGGTATTGTACTGGGTCACTCCTTAATGCCCAAATCTATGTCCAGAATAAAAACCACTTGCTGCATTAATCTTACCAGCACAATACTTTTTTGTCATTTGTGTCACAAAAATTAGTTTCCAGGGTCATTAAAAAAACGAATACACATTTGAAAGAATGTGGAGTGCTTGAAAATAACCAATGAAGCGAGAGCAGCCGTTTAAAACCAACACTGGCATCTCATACCATTGTCTAATCTACGCTTTCTTGCTTTTCAAAGCCATGCACTTTTGAAAGAGAGTTTAGCAAAGACCCTCACATTCCAACGGTTTCACACAGATGGCCAGAGAGACTGAAAACATGGGAGAATGAAGGAGTTAGAGAATGCCTTTGAATGTGTCACAAAGAGGCGGCCATGAATGACACTCCTTATTACGCCGCGAGAATCGCGGTTAACGCTCGCCCACAGCTGCACGTGCTATTGTCCTCCGATGCTCTCCTTCTCCGCTTCGCTCCGGTCACTAGGCCAAGAGCGCTAATGGAATTTTCTGCTCTCGCCCTGGAGACATGATGTCACCCTCACAAACTGGGCCTTTTTGGGGGGGGGAAAGAAAAACGACTTTTATGTGGCCCAGACCAGACAACGGCTAGGAAATGGACAGTTGGTTAAAACTCAAGGCTTGTGAGAAATTACGATTCCGCTTATAACCACCGGTGATGGCGACCATTAAAATGCAGCGTCATTTTGAGAGCACCTAAAAAGAGAGTTATTAACAGATATCGAGGGAAAGTGTGTGGAGATTGAGGTGTAAATGTGTCAGGCCATTACCGAGCCATTATTCCTATATTAGAGAGAAATGATGAGGCCAAATTAGATCGAAATGAGCAAGTGAGAGAAAAAAATTGGATGCATACCTTTAGGTACTCCCAGAGTGGAAACTGCACCAGAGAGAATGGGATCTGAAATTAAAAGATGTACAAAGTTAGAATATAGGCTAGATCAGAAAAAACAGGAATAGTTCACCAAACGAAAAAATTACAAATACGATTCGATTGCCATTTATTTGCCCTCATGTCATTCTGTGAATTCTTTGTCTTTTGAAGAATATACTAGCTGCTCTTTTCTACATCAAGGTTCAAGGTTCTTTTATTCGTCACATACTCAATTATACAGGATATAATCAGTAGTGAAATGTAAATATAACGTAAATGAAATGTAAACATAATGAAAGTAATGGAGATCCAGGCTGTCAAGTTTCAAAATGCTAAAAAATATAATCTTTCATCCAAAAACAAATCCATACAGCTTGGAATCACATTAAGGAAAATAAATAATAACAGAATATTTGCGAACTAATAAGACTCAAGACTGGATACAAAGTCTGTCATAAAATGATCGATTACACACAGTTTTGGAGAATAAAACTTTTGACATTTAATGAAAAACCTCCTTTCGAGCAACCAAAATAATGCCATGATCATTGAAAAAAAAAGGAAAAAATGAATCTCTTTTGTCTTCTGTAAAAGAAAATGGATGACTTGTGGCAACATGTTCAACCACAAGCACTGGCATGTGTCAAACTGTTTTAATACTGATGTCTGCACGTCTGGATGTCTGAGGTATAAGAGTGAGAGAGTGTGTGTGAAAGACAGAGAGAGAGATGATAAATAAATGAAGAGTCTGTGGTCAGAGAGAGAGAGAGAGAAAGACAGAGAGAGCACAAAAGAGAGAGAGGTGGCAGAAATCTTCCTCTTCACCCAATCATGCACAGCGGAGCTAAAAGAGAGGAAATCGATGGCACTGCTGAACAGTGGGATGACAAAATCCCCAAATCGTGAGAGAGCCAGAGACAGCGAGAGAGGAAGAACAGAGATCCGACCCATATGAAGGTCATGCTACAGGCCAGAAAGCTTATTCACCCAGACGGCGATTCGCAGTGACAAAGTGACCGGAAGTCATTCATGTCGAATGAGAGTAGCTGACTTGATGCGGTATGAGAGAGAATTGATACAACAAATGCTTTATGGTTACTGGGGTGTTGCCAGGGATTTTATAAAGTTTTCAGAGTGGTTGCTAGGGTGTTGCCAGGTGGCTTCTAAGGTTTTGTTGTAAAGGAATTCTGGATAGTGCGGTGTTTTTAGGTGGGGCTCTATGAAATCGGTTACATATTTTTTCCCAAAAAGTTTTAAAGTGACTGTTAGGGGGTTGCCAAGTCAAGTTTTGAACTGAATGCAGTTATTGTTTTTTAGACGCTAAACAACCAAGCACTTAAAAAGGCCACCAAATCAGATTCAATTAACACATTATTCATTTTCATAACACACAAATTAAATGCTGACATTCTGAGTGAAAAATACCAAGTATGAGTAATACTGCTGCTTATACATTTCCATAATCTGCACTCTTTTTCCACACTCATACTGAACATCAGGTCAGTTTAACAACCCTTGAGCTCAATCCAAAACTCTTTATTGGAAACAACTCTTTGGATAAACCAAGCGTAATCTAATACAGTAAAAAAGGCTGACTATGAAAACAAAGCCCTCATTGGCTTGACTTGGCAAAACTTTCAAAAGATTTGAGAAAAATGTACATAACGAACTCAATGAAGCAGCACTGCATGGGCATCATGCACATTGCCAAAACTCCCGCATCTCATGATTTCAAAACAAAGAACAGATTGGTGCAATGTGACCCGACGCTGGGGAGTGTGTGTGTCTTTGTGCATTTTTTCCAAAAACTAAATCAGCCACCTGTCTTTTATTACCAACGTGATAAATTCAGCGTCTCTGTGCTTAAGAGGAATGTTTCGAGGAACAGAAACGAAGCACGGCTGATTTATGCATACGTTTAACACTTCTGGCAGAGACGGGGCGCCTGAGCAACACAGATGGTCAGATTTATATTGATAAGCCTGTAAGCCTGGTTGACAAGAGAGAGGGGATGACTGATATGGAAAGACAGAAGGATGGAAAGCAGGTTTTTGACCAAAGGCCAGAAGGCTTTTTCATGAGGATGAGTCGGTCCAGTGAATGACGGCACATGTGTTGTCTGACTGCTGACCAGCTGTACCGATATCAGTTCAAGCACATTAGTATTACACTTCATCCCTGAAGTGCATTTGTAATGCTAGTCAAGGTTTCTTGCACCAAAAACCAAGCCATAATGGTAGAGTGTGTGGTTTTGTAGATTTGGAGACAACAGACAAACAACAACACACTCTGCTGTCCGTGTCGATATCACCGGGTGTAACTGGCAGGTACATTATCACTGAGAGATAGGACTCGCTGCTTGTTTGTGACGGGTTACCCGTGGGAATATTAGTATTCTGCAGTGCTCTTCGCTGTCAGGCTCCTGGCCACCAGTGTGATATCTAGGAAAACAGATGTCAAAATGCATTTAAATGAAGCCTGATTGGACGGGGCGCTTTGCCTGCAAATTGACAAACGGCTCTAATAGGTCAGACGGTACCGGATGAATACTAATGCGAGGAGAAAGAAATGGAAATCTGATTCAGTTCGATTGGATTCATTTAAAATCGCATTCATTTTCAGTCTACCTTGATTCAAATGTGATCCAAAGTGTTTTTCTCCATTTAAATCTAAATTAAATATGCTAATTAAATAGTGGACTTTATCTATCAGTTGTATGAAAGCACAAGATTGTATAAGATGATGTCGGTCACCTTATTTAAAAAAAAAACTACATTTAGGAAGCATTACATAAAAAAAATAAAATAAAATAACGTTTGTTTGAATCATTAAAAAATCAATACATTTAAAATAATACAAACAAAATATTACTAATAAATATTAGCATTATTACACTTCAGCCACACTGTTAAATGTCTTTGCATTAAATTAATTAGACCTAGTGGCTTTTAAAAGACAACAAGTTTGTTCAAACTAAATCGAATATTAAAAATAAGAAATATAATATTAATAATGAATAACAATAAATGTTAAAAGAGTAAGCGATTGGACACTTCTGCCACACTTAATGTATCAATATCTTTGCATTAAGTTAATATCAAACCAACTGTCTTTTAAAGGAAAAACAGGAAAGGCACACTTTAAAAAAAAAAAAAAAAAAAAAAACAGAAGCTTGCTTTGAATGAATGAATGAATGAATGAAGACACTTCAGACACTTAATTTTTTGGCATTAGATCAAATTATAAATATTAAAACAGAAAGTGAAAGAGTGAGAGGTTGAATGAATGATAAAGAGCATAGATGGTCATTGTAAAAGTCAAAATAGTTATTGTGAAATGAAACCATTAAATCAATAAAATGAACGCTGAAATTCAGATATTGCCAATGGAAAGAGAAGCTGTAGTGGAAAAACAGAAGCACAGTCTTGATTTTGCAGTTCTGTCTACAGTGTGTTTCAGTGCGAGGGAAGACGCTTCTGTACAGTACTGAAATAAAAGAAGAATTATTAAAGCACAGTGGAAAAAGGATATTTCTCAACCCTAAAGGGACGACATTCAGACCACTCCAGAGACACTCAGCGAAAGATGAAAAGCGAATGAGGCACAGTGACAGGAAGTGAATGAGGGCCAGATGGATATACCATCAGCGGAGCCGTGATTCAGCAGCGCTGGGTATGAATACAGCAGACGGACTGGAGGAACCCACAGACTAACTCATTTATTACTGAGAGCTGTGGAAAACGGTCACTTTTACAGGCGCTTCCTCTCTCACACACACCTAATACACAGCAAAGCATACTGACAGTATCTGCAAGTACAAACAGAAACGTGCGACTGTCTATAAGTGTGCAAACACATCAAACACTGACGCAGTAACAAAAGCATATTTATCAGCCGAAGCTTTTAATTGACAGCTTGTTGAAGTGTGAAGAGGAACAAACAGGAACAAATTGGAGGTGGAGAGCAGGAGGGGTGAAAACTTGACGGAAAGAGAGTTTTATTATGCAAAGCCATCTGTCAAAGTCAAACATGTCACTGAACCTGTTTGTGTCCCGAGTGATTGATGAGTCTCATCACAGGTGTGTGTGTGTGCGTGCACGTTTGGGTGTCACATTTGTGTTTGTACAGGCATGTTTGCTCACCACTGTTACAATATTGTGTGTGTGTGTGTGTGTGGGGGGGGGTGAGTGAATATGCATTCAACACCTGACACCTGAGCTCCCTCGTGAGATCTATTATCTTTACTTTTCTAATTATGGAACAGATCCAGAAAAATACACAAGTTTTGAAACATGTAACTCGAACAGTCTTACGGCACCTATACCAAAATATAAACACACAGACTGGGCAATAATTGATCATTTAATACACTGATTCCTCATAAAAATTATTTTACGGTATATGAAATATTCATAAAAATAAATATCTAAAATATATAATATAAAAATATAATAATACATATTAAAGAAATCAATATACTTTTCAAAAGTTTTAAGTTTGACTATTTTAAACAAGTTAATATTTCCAGTCAGGATGTATTACATTAATCAAAATTGACAGTAAAGACATTTATATTGTTATAAAATATTTACTTTTCAAATAAATGCTTTTGAACTTTTCATACATCAAAACAAAAAATCCTGAAACAAATCATGTTTTCCTCATAAATATTAAGCAGCACAATGGTTTTCAACATTGATAATAATAAGAAATGTTTCTTGAGCTGCAACTCAATGATTTTTGAAGGATCATGTGACATTACTTCACAACATTACCGTTTTTACTATTTCACTTTCTCAATTAAATGCAGCCTTGGTGAGCATAACAGAAAGAAACTTTCAGTATAATTATAATTTTAAAATTTATAATTTTATTTAATCTACCTACAGTCTTGAAATTACACAACAATGTTAAAATGCGAAGATATTTTTTTTACAAGTGTAAAAACTCACAGTTACTTTTTTATCAGAGATTGATATTAATAGTGTAGGATGTGTATCGCTGATCTTGAAAATGTGATTTAAACCCCAGTGCTATAAAAACTCCTCTGGGAGCCAGTTTAGAAAATAAATAAAACACATAAATAATGGAAAAATCAATAAGCTGAAAGAAAGCCAGTGGGATGCCCCAAACACTTTATTAGAGGAGAGAGAGAGAAAGAGGCTGTGTTGTGTTTCACGCTTCCCTATGGTCATATAATCTTGGCTGAGAAAGAGAGGCCTGCTCCTCCTTGTACCGAAAACATGCACAAAGCTCCCAAGACTGGCACACACAACATTTAAATCTGTTGATCTGATTCGGATTCAAATTTGAATGTAAATCTGAATGGTATGGGACAGTATTAGTACATTTCTAGCCCATAGGTGTAAAAATAAAGGATCTTTATTGCCAGCTATGGTTTGATGAAGAACATTTAACATCCATAGACTCTTTCCACTATACAAAAGGTTCTTTAATTTAAGGCTGCACAATGAATTGCATTTTAATCGTGATTTCTGCTTCTCTTGCGCAAGGTTTCATGGTTGCGGTTGCCAGATTTCAGAGTTCAAATCCCCCAATCCGAGCTTTTTCATAAATCAATATATTTTCTGCCCAGGGTTTATATAATCTTCTCAACCCGGCGACCATGCACACGTGCAGTCCACATAATGGGGGAAAAAATGCTAATGATCTGAAAACCCCGGCAAACATGTTAGTTGGAGTTTAGTGATTTATACCGAGATATTACGATTAAATAAAAGTGTAACACAGCAAGTCAGTTTTCTTTCACATGGCTGTTTGATGCAACTAAAACTGCAAGCAAACCATGCGAGTTGATGTTCTCTTGCTTTGAACTTATGTGAAAGTCCAAAAATAATTCTGATGAAATACAACAAAGTGAGCGACAAGAATCGCGATTATATTTGTTTACTTAATATCAACCGTTTAACCATTATCATGCAGCACAAGAGTATTAGAATGTTATTCACACAAAAAAATTGGTCCTTTTAAGAACTGTTCACTGAAAGGTTCTTTGGGGAGCCCAAATGGTTAATTTATGACATCGCAGCAAACATTTTCATTTGGATGAGTGTATGGAGAAAGCATGAATCAGCAATATTAAAAAGTTCAATGCTCTTTTGTGTTTGGATATGTGAATCCACTTGCTGAGGAATTCTGACAGGCTGAATACCTCACATGAACACTTTCACTGACTGTGCTTGGACAAGCCTGGAGCGCTAGTATGCTCCAATCAGCCAATCAGGAGGTGAAAACTGATGCAGCCAGCCAATTAGACTTCAGGTTCTGGGTAATAATATTCTAAACAAATTAAGACTTGTTCAAGGCTGGAGGGGAAAAGAAAGAGAAGAAATGAAGAAGCAAGGGAGGGGTTATGTGGTTAAGGACTGTTTGGAATCAGTGAACTGGCAAATATTCAAGAGTGCAATTCCATTTACATGAGCGAAAACGCTTCCCAGAACAGTCACATAGTATTTACATTGCGGGGGGATTTTCTGACCGGGGATGCATTGTGCTGTCATAGCAAGTGTGCCAGACTGATGCAACAAGTGAACAAAAGAGCAGTGAAAACATAGAACGCACCCCTATAAACAAGCTACCAGGTCCACAGCCGAACCGTTTGTTTCCTTTGTTCTCATTCGAACAGGCGAATGCCCCGGCAACAAAATAGGAAATTGAAGTCTAACAGTGACCAGTGTAAGGTACAGGTGCATGCGTGCACACAAACAAACACAGAAACCTGTGGCATGGAGGCTCTTTCACGTGAAGCACCAAAGCATGGAGTGTGGCCTCGCACACAGGGCATGATGTCAGAGGAAATCTTTTAGTGAGTCAATTTATAATCCGTGTGTATGTGACATCTGATGCCCCCTGGCCAGTTCAATTAGGTGCTGACAGTGCCTGCGAGATGGATGGCGGTCCTTGGGGGCACACGAGAAAGTCTGAGAAAGATAGAGAGTGTATGAGAGAAGATAAAGGATGGGCTGGAAAAGAGAGCGAGAGAGAGAGAGAGAGAGAGAGAAAAACGGAGACACAGAATGTTTTCAAATTCAGAATTCATTGGTTAAAGGGTTAATTACTTACCCCTATGTTGTTCCAAACCCGTAGAAGCTTCGTTCGTCTTCGGAACACAATTGAAGATATTTTGAATGAAAACCGGGAGGCTTGTGACTGTCCCATTGACTTGTAAATAACATTGTCAAGGCCCAGAAAAGTATGAAAGACAAAATCAAAGTAGTCCATCTGCCATCAGTGATTCAATCTGAATGTTATGAAGCGACAAGAATACTTTTTGTACGCATTTTGGAGAATATCTGTAAACAGCATATGCTGATCTGTGTTACACGATGTGAAAATGCGTACAAAAAGTATTCTCGTCGCTTCATAACATTTAGATTGAACCACTGATGGCAGATGAACTATTTTGATGATGTCTTTCATTTATAACTAAGCTTTCACGGGTTTGGAATGACATGGTGTTTTTCATTTTGGGGTGGAGTAACCCTTTAACAGAGGTTTTCAAACTAGGGTCCCCAAAGGGCCACAAGGAAGTTCTGTAAGCAATGCAAAAAAGAAAAACCTGCATTTAAATTTGTACTTATTCATTAAATATTTTTTACACTCACAAAATCTGATTACTATAGTCTATCATAATAATTTTTTATCTGCTTTCCAAATAAAATAAAAAATCAAGAGTGTAATTATTGTGATTATTTTATCGTATTAACAGCTTTTTTACAGTAGGAAAACAAGAAGAAATCTGCTAAATGTTTTGTGAAAGATAAATGAAGATAAATGTGAAATATTATTTATTTAACATTAACAATTTACATTAGTACAAATAATTATTTTAATAGTATAACAATTTACAAAAGAACAAAATATAAACGTGCTCTTGTTCTACAAAGCCATATACAAAAAAATAAAAAATACCTGTACACAGTTTTGTGGAATATTATCCACACCATTTCAGCAAGTTGCTTTAAAATAAAAAAACTAACTTAAAATATAAAATAACAGAAAATACTATATTATAATAAACTTTGTTCTATTAATATAAAAAATACACAAAAGCTCTCAGGGCTTGAGATGCGCATTTACCCATTAAACCACACTGACATTAACCAACAAGCAATAATATTGTGTATAAACTCAGTAACCTCAGCCTGATAAAGATGTTTGGAAGTTTATCTGAAGACACTGTGCAGAAGGTGTGCATGAAATACCTGCCCAGTTTTGGTAAAAGTGTTCTTGTTCACAAAGCATTCTTTATATCTGGAGAAAAGAGACAGACGAAGACTTAAAGCACATTTGATATTAGGCTAATAATAATTACTGCAAGATGATAACCAGATCAAAAACTTGCAATAATGGTAAACTGTACAAAGCCAGACATTTGCTCCTGAACAAACAAAAGCACCCTGAGTGAACTGTTTTTGTGTATTAAAATAAGTTTAATTGAGTGTCTAAACCCTTAGAAAAGTAAGAAACAAAGCCTCTAAAATCATACAACAAGTCATAAAACTTGAGGTGTCATTCATACCCTCTTCCAAGCAAACAATCAAAAATTAGACAATGGAAACCGCAGACGCTGAGGCCTGAGGACTTCCGCAAAGACTTTTCCTCCTCTCTGAGGGTTAAATAAGTGCAGTTATTTGACATTAAGCAGTGACATCATCCTCTCACCCCCAAACCTGACGGCTCCCTACAGATGTTTCCAGCCGTGGGCCGCTGCTATGTGAGCTAAACTAAACATTGCAGTCAGTCTTCAGCTTTCAGCAGTCAGTGCTTCAACAGGTGCGTCCTCCCAATTCACCAATCATCTACGCAACCCTTTTCTGCATTAAGCAGATATCGTTTTTTTCAATTTATCTGACATTAGTGATGGTTTCGGCTAGAAATCACAAGGAAGCTTACCCTAACCCAAGCAAAAACACAAGTTTTACCTAGCAAACTAATCACAGCCGCATTTATGGCCTTCCCAGCATGAAGTTTGAAATGACATCACCATGATTTCATTCAATTTAGTTCAATACTATCCCTCAGGAGAGCAATAGTGTAGTCGAATTGGCCATGATTACATGCTTGCTAATAGACGACATTGTGCATTCTGTGATTTATATTAAGTGTTAAAACAATGGGAGTTCATTCATATTGTCCTGCCAGATAAAATCTGGCATGAGACATTTGTTACTTTAACATCTGTTGACCTTACACATTTGGACATAGGAAATGCTGAAATGTGAAGGCAATGCTGATTGATAGCTGGGTCAAACATGTGGAAAAAATCAGCAAGCTATGTAATGTTTCACATCTGAGGCATGATAATTAGTTAAAACCTTAAATGCAATGCTACAACCAAATCCGGAATAATTATCGATCGGAACAAGCTCCCGGTCCGAGCCTCGCTCAAGCTGTAATAATAACAGTATCTGTCCCGTAAAGCAGTTCACCTTCAACCTCCCATTATCACGCAGCTCGGTGCTCAGACTCCATCTTTCTCCAGAGACCACTGGGGTTAAGTACACAACTCCAGGACACATAAGCATCGCTGCCCTGGAGATAAACTACTGAGACGGGGGAGAGCCAGAAAACCAAAAATATGTCTTCAAAATGAGTGTTTTGAAAAGAATGCTGAAGGGGAAATACGATGAAAACGAGTTTGGGGAAGGACGGAGAGAGGGATGGCGCGAGGGAAATAAATCACAGTGTGAGACAGCGAAACTCACCCTGCAATTAGAGGTTAACCTCACACTTGTTTTACAAGGGCACCGCTCTTTAATGAAAAGGGCAATGCATATCACCCTCCAGAAGGGAGGACTTACTCCCTTCTCTTATTGCCTTCTGATGCAAGCATTATTAGATTAGAATTATATTAGTTAGGAAATATTTCAAAATAAAAGCAATTTGGTGTTTTTTCCTCCATGTCATCACATATGGAGGATCAAAGCACACAACATAAAAAAAAAAATGTGTGTCTTAACTTAAACATTTTGCAATAAAATAAATAATAAAAATACAGATTTGTATGTAATATTTCATAAAACATAAAAATTGTGAACTAATTGTGAGATTAATTGTGTATATTTTCACAGTACAAAAAAGAGCAAATCTGTATATAGCTTTGTGAAAGAAAAATGATAAATGTGAAATACTATCCTTATAACATCTTAACAATTTGCTTTAATAAAAATATATATATATAAAATAGTAAAAAAAAAATGATATGATAATTTATGTAAGGATATAAAAACATAAAAAATGTGAACTAAAAATTAATTGTTGAATTAGGATGCGTACATTTCTATACATTAATGCTCAAGTCATTAAATCCTTAAAAAAATGTATCTCGGTTTCCACAAAAACATTATATGACAATTGCTTTCAAGGTTGAAAATAATTGTTTCTTGAACAACAATCAGCATTAGAATGATTTCTGAAGGATCATGTGACACTGAATACTGGCGTAATGATGCTGAAAATTCAGCTTTGCATCACAGGAATAAATTACATTTTAAAATATATTAAAATAGAAAACAGTTATTCTAAATTAATATTAAACCATACTGCTTTTTTTTTTTTACTGTATTTTAATCAGATAGGACAAATGCAGCCTTGATAAACAGGTTTAAGTGTGGCAGCCACAAACAAATAAATTAATTCAATTATTATGGAATAAAATGAAATAAAAAATTTAGTCATTTAATAAAGCAATTTATGTAAAATATGCCCACATGAGACCTGAACCCTGCTTGTTCTGTATTAGAAAAACAAAAACAAAAATACAACACACATCCAGCCCAACTGACCATGAATTTGAATGGAAATAAGAACATAATTTATTAAGTGTAAATGTTGGCAGGATCATGTGCTACCATTTTATTATTTTTACTTGATATATATATATAAGCATCAAATTCCCTCACGGTGTTCCCTCACGGCAGTAAGTGAGGAGCCCCTAGAGCCACAATCTGAACACTGACTTTAGTTTGCGTGAGTGTGAGCATGCTAGTTCGTTGTTGCTCAGAGGCATATTCAAGCTCAGGTCACAGGTCTGTGGGCCAGCAGAGGGACATGAACCCCCCACACACCCAACCCCTCTTTCTCTCTGGGTCCCCAGCCAGACCGGCGGCCCTTATTGAAACCATATGTGAGGGGCTGAGATGGTTTTCTGCTCGGATTGAGGCAAACACGCAGAAAATTGTGGGAAGCAAACATAACCCCAGGACCTAGCAAGATACGCTAATTAAAACAACCTAACCAGAAAACAGAACGTGCACACAAACCCACAGCAACAAAAACCTGTTACTGTTCAAATAAATAAAAACAATAAAAACTAGATCATACAAAGTCAATGATCTTGCTTCTCTAAAGGTTTTGTGAAATATTATACCATTTAACAAGTTGCTTTAAAATATAAACTAACATAACATTGTATACAATACTAATTTATATACTAATACACAGTAAAAGACAACTTTTTGGCTTTTTATAAAAACTGCTATTGAATATAAAAACTGCTATTTAACACTACTATCAGGCAACAGAATTTGGAAGATGTTCAAGCTCTCAGGGCTTGAGATGCGCATTCACCCGTTAAACCACACTGACATTAACCAACAAGCAATAATATTGTGTATAAACTCAGTAACCTCAGCCTGATAAAGATGTTTGTAAGCTTATCTGAAGACACTGTGCAGAAGGTGTGCATGAAATACCTGCCCAGTTTTGGTAAAAGTGTTCTTGTTCACAAAGCCTTCTTTATATCTGGAGAAAAGAGACAGACGAAGACTTAAAGCACATTTGATATTAGGCTAATAATAATTACTGCAAGATGATAACCAGATCAACAACTTGCCATCATGCAAACATCAAAAGTACCCTTGAAAAAAATATCCATCTATGGCTTTGCAGATACGATTCACATACACAGTATATCAGGGGTTTTCAAATTCCCAGGGGGACACAAAAAAAATCAGTACTGAAATATTATTACAATGTAAATTGATATATACATACACGCATACATGAATACATACATACATACATACACACACACATTCACAACACATCCTTCAGATTCACTTTTGCATCGGCTGCCATTTCAATTGTAATCCAGTTGTGTATTAGGGTGTAACGATTCATCGATATATCGATACAATGTATGACGATACGATGCATTGATGCCATGCGTAAAATATCGATATCTGTAGTATAAAAAGGCACCTTTATTTTGGCACTGTCCACATTTTCATATAATGTCCATCTATGCATTACCACCAACGCGTGCATCTCGTTCAATCTCACGTGTCAGGACTCAATATAAGGTCTGCCCGAAGGCACAAGGCGAGCATATAAGACGCTCGGATTGTTGGCAGAACAGTCGCGCAGCTGTGTGAGAAGTTTTCCACGCACACATCTGAAGCACACGCACCCAGACAGCCGCGTCAACTCTGCGCGAATACTAAATTAAGCTCTCCTCCGCTTTTTTGAGCATGGATGAATAAATTCAGACAAAATATTTTGGTTGCATTTGTGAGTTAATAAAAATGTAGATGGTTGTTTAAAATAGGTATAATATGATAATATTGATATATCGATCAATATACTCCTGTATCGAATCAAATCGTATCGTATAATTTTTTGAGGTATCGGCAAATATCGTATCACTGGGTATGAGAATCGATAGCGTATTGAATCGTGACGAACCATCCGATTTACACCCCTATAGTGTATATCGTATCATGAGGCTGTGAGTGATACTTAGCCCTACAAACACACTCGAAATCAATGACCAGATGACTGTATCTATGTAATATAAACACCTAAGTAGAACCCTATGAAATCCGTTTTACTTTTAAATTAATTTTTCTGGATTCCGTTACATTCCGTTTTTATTTTTCTGGACTCCTTTTTAATTGTCAAATTAAATTGTATTAATCAAAAAGCATGCCTAATTACTTAAAATCATGAAACCTATACAATTTAAAATTAATTTATTAAAAGTGTAACAAATATGACGTTTAGGGCCGTATGAAATGTTTTATTTTTTTCCTCACCTTGTTTTATTGTTACCAAATTCTGTGTTTTAGCATGTTTAATTATTTGAATCCATACAAACAATTTTCATTTATTCTTACAGTAGTGTGAAATGTTTTTTTTTGTGTATTTACATTTTACTGGTAATCAGATGAAGGCATAAAATATTGATTTAATTTATATTTTAATTAATGAAAATTAAACAAACATTTTTGGCAAATGAAGGGGATTTACTATTAGAATGTAAATATTTTGTGATTATTTAATAAAGTTGTATTATTTTTCAACAGTAGTAGTAGTAGCAGTAGCAGTAGTAGTATTACGTACATTCTACTAAATAATAGTAATATAGCCTATTTCTGGCACAAAGTTTTATTTTGACGGGTTGCCTTGAATACCTTTAAAGTTCTGTGTGTATATGATATGACGCTAGTTTTACTCAAATGAAATGGTAACATGCTCGTGAAGTGACTCTCAGATCAGTTTTGGAGATATTGTTCATGTATGCATGTCCTCATTGAGACGGCAGATGAGCGTCATGCACACTGTGTGTGTAGTAAACAAACAAAACATTCATACAGAGATGCGCAGAACATGCAGGATTCATATTTAAATCAACTTTTGCAGCTTAATATTTAAAGTGGCTAGTCCATGATTTAAGTATAACGACCTACTTTTGATTAATTCATCCAAACTTTGACAAATTCCGTGACATTCCACGTTAAACTGTAAATTCTGTTTTTATGACTGGATTCCCTGATTCCGTCCACGTTTTCTGCATCACGGAAGCCATAGGGCCCTACCTAAGATTGTGTGAATATTTCTGACTGATGTGTCACAGTCTGAGCTCCAATACTGCACTTGTGGAGCTCTTGTTTAGGACCAGGTGGAGAATCGTCTGTGTAAAGCATACTAAATATCTATCGTCAAAACCATTATGTGCTTGAGGTGTTTTAAAAGATCGTTATGATGCTGGACAGAAATATCAACATTTCAAGCAGTTCTGAGGGTCCCATTTCAGAGAGCTTGGCGAGAGGAGCTAGTTTTGTGATTGTTACGCTATCAGAGACTAACGTGTTCTGCAAAGCATTGTGGGTAAAGGAATAATTTAACACCAGTGCTAGACAGGAGTCCCAGCATGAGGAATGAATCAAAAGGATGACGGATTGGAGTCGAACAGGAATGGGAGTCTGAAGCGTACATCAACAACATGATCTATACATCAGTCTCTGTATATTACGCTGCTACCTCTAGTGTTTATATGCGAGTGTGTGAGACAGATCTTTTCTACACATATGAACGTCTGTATCCAATTTGACTCCTCAGGAAGACCCAGACAAATGAAGTGTCTTGTTCAGCGCTATCACATAAGAGGATTCCTCTAATGCTGATCAACTGCCTTGTGAGATGACCCGCCAAAACCAGTCCCTGGGAGAGTGGAAAGAGTTGACTCTGTCGAGTATGAGGCACATACAGAGTCTACTCATCACACACACAGCTAAACCTCTCTACGTCTTGGCCCAAACATCCCTACACTACATCAGCACCATTTGCAAACCAAACACAATTCTCCTTGGGTCATTTTTTTCAAGCCTCAAATAGTCTCACGTAGCAAGACTTCTGACTGACGACATAAAGTCTGGTCCACTCCGCAACTTAACCTGCTCAAGAGCCACATACTTAGACTGGACATTGCTGTCTGTTAAAAAAACAACATGCACAATTGTTTAAGGGCATGAATAAATTGACAAAAGCATTATATGCTACCAAGTGCACCAAACAACTGCTACCAAACTTTCATTTCATTACTAACTCTTCTGAGAAAAGAGCTATCGTTAAGTTACGTAAAGCCAGCCAATCAGATTGTAGCTTGCTATTTTGTATAAAAACATGGTGTCACTTAACAAAATAATTCATGTTTTAACATTAGTTAACAAATTATCAATTACAAATATTTGTATAGCATATATTAATCTGAGTTCATTTCAAAATTTACATTATCAAAAGCTGTATCTGTTAGAGGGGTCATATGATGCTATTTTAAATATAATTTTGTGTATTTGGTGTAACAGAATATGTTGACATGCTTTAATGTTCAAAAAACACTTTATTTTTCAAATACTGTACATTATTGTAGGTCCTCTCCCAAACGTGTCGTGCTCTACAAAGCCCCTCCTTCCAACAATTGCAGTCTGATCTGATTGGCCAACTGACCCAGTGCATTGTGATTGGCCAAACACCACAAGCATGCATCAGAAATGTAACGCCCCTTACCATAATCGCGAGCTTCAGATTTCAAGTTGGTTTTACCACCAGTTCAAGCCCGAGAGGGGAACAGTCACGTGACAAGACACAGTGATGATGCTCGTGTGTATTTGCAGTGCACAAGCCACGATTAAGACGATTTCTGACGGGCTGCACACTCCTCTGTGATGTGACCCTGTTCCCCACACACACACACACACACACACACACACACACACACACACACACACACGACGCATTACACGCAAAACTCTGCATTTGAACAGTCAATAGCAAATACTTGAACTAATAACAAAACTTACAGTCGCTGGTTCAGAAGTGCCAGATTGTCATAGTAAAGTCAAATTGACCCTTCTTTTTTTAAATAGCCTTCGTGCACATCCAGCCTTGTACTCTCTCAAGTTCATGAAACTGTCATCCATAAATTGCATGGCACAAATTCGAAGATTTGGGTTGTGCTGTTGTATTATAAACAAATCTTAACCAATGATTCCTAAATGCATCTACTTTCGGAAGGCCAAATAAAGTGCTTTTGCTTTCGTATAGAAACACACAGCGTCTCCTTGACACGGCTGCTTCAACACTACTGCGGTTACTGAAACCATGCCTTCTTTCTTTGCGTGAACATTTGGGCGGCAATGTGCAAATATTTCCACATTGTGGCATAGATGTGGGGGCGTGTTTGAATGAGCCGTTTTGGGGGGGCGTGGTCGAGTCTTAACTTTTATAAATTTAAAGGGTACATTTAAAGGGTAAACAAATTATTTAAAAGTGTCTTTTTTATTTTAATTCTAATTTCTCATATTTGAAATCAAGTTCTAATTCCACACACTATCTCAATTCAAATTCTAGAACTGAATGGAATTTTAAAAGGCATCCTCACTTCATTCTCATAGTTGAAATGGCGCACAACCTGGCAAGCACCAGTCAGTTAAATGAGTGCGAGTGCCGTCAGTGGCATAGATATGGAATATGAGGCTCATCGCCCCAGTGGGAGCCGGATTAGCAGTTTAGTTTGAGGTTTGGAGGGAGCTGGATCTGTTTTTCTCACCAACAGCTGGTAGGCCACTTCACGGTTGACATGCAAGCCTCCATGCCAGTATCGGGAACAGCACCTTTATCCTGACACCACACCACATTCTTCAAAACTCTCACATTTCAGCTGGAGGCATGATGTGCTCAGGTGGAGGATAGAAATGAAGTCTCCGTGCCTTCACATGTGCTGTAAATCATTCACTCATACATGCCACAGTTCAAATAAACACTAGCTGAGAGACAATAAATACCAACGGGTACGGATCAATGCAAATACATGTATGCATATACTCACACATTCACGTCACACATCAGGAATGTGCATGGCAAGCATGTTTAATGACTTCTAATCAGATAAAATAAAGACAATTAAAAATATCACAGAGTAATGAGGCAGGGCTAAAGAACTGGGCCCGTATTCTTAAATATTCTAAGAAGCCTTTTAAAGAGCTCCTAAATTAGCTTAACATTTCTAACTAGGAGTCTTAGCTTAAAAGTGACCAGGACCTATCAGACAGTAACTCTGAATGAGGAAAAGGCAAAAACTTTGATCTTAGTGAGGAGGCGGGGCTGACCCCGTTGCTAGCTATGACACAGTCTTTTGAAGACTGTGATTGGTTGGTTGTCCAAGAAGGAAATAAAAGAGCGCTTTTAAGAGTAGGCTCTATTACAAGCCTTCATTTTCAGTTGTAATTTTTCCTATTTTACCATACACACTCTCTCTCTCTCTCTCTCTCTCTCTCTCTCTCTCACACACACACACACACACACACACACACACACACATCATATATGTATATATATTCTTTATTTTTTATTTACCATGCTGTCATACTTAAATGAATTTATAGGAAATGAACAGTGACACAATAAGGTTCTGAAAGTGCTGTAACAGACCCAAAGCATCACTGCTGCATTGTTGCATTTTTCCAGTTGCCAAATATGTTATGTAGTTAATGTAGTGATTACATCCATTGCTGGCGCTCTATGGCATTTCTGCGCGGTGTCAGAGATATTAGCCTGTCTTTAATAAGATCGGTCACAAACATGATCCCTGCACGATCTAATGTGTAGCGTCTTTATTAACTCATTGTCATGCATGTGTGTGCAACACATTTCTTCTCCCTCTTCATGTTTCGTCCATTTTCTCCACTGCTAAAGAAACTCTTAAGCCTCTTAAAAGTCCTCGTCTGTACTCCTAACAATTTTGGATCTTAAGACCTCCTTTAAGGGTTAAGATGCTTTCTGAATTACTTTTTTCTTTACTATGATCTTTTCTTTCATTTTAAGAGGAAACATCCACATTTCTAAGAATTTTCTTAGAATATTGTTAGCAGGAGCAACTCTTAGCACTAAGATTTTGCATGAATACGGGCCCTGGATGGCTGTGCTCTGAAAACATCTGATTGAAGTTATATTAAATCCAGCCCTGACAAATAAAGTTTAATCCTCAGAAACCCACTGCAATATTGCTAGAGTTGTCTAAAGCAATTGAACTTAATTTTCACCAAATATTGTTTAAAACTATATCGAGCATGAACATATACTCCAATAAAAAAGTTTAAGGTTGGCAAGTTTTTAAAATAAGTATCTTATGCTCCTTCTTTTGCCCAGGCTGCATTTATATAGTTATTATCATAAAGACAGTAAAACAGTAATGTTGTGGAAAATTTACATTAAAATAACTGTTTTCTATTTTAATACATTTAAAATTGTAATTTATTCCTGTGATGGCAAAGATAACTTACTCCAGTTTTTAGTATCAGAGGATACTGCAGAAATCATTTTAATATGCTGATTTAGTGCTCAATAAACATTTCTTATTATTATCAATGTTGAAAACAGTCATGATGCTTAATATTTTGCAGAAATTAATATTTTTTCAGGATGCTTTGATGAACCGAAAGTTAAGAGAACATTTATTTCACAGTGCAAATGTTTTTATTGTCACTTTTAGTAAAAGTTGAGTAAAAGTATTAATTTCTTTCCAAAACAAAACAACTTGAACAGTAGTGTATTTATAACTTCCCATATGCCAAAGTCACAGAAATGTTTTACAGCCCTTGTTTAAAAGGACTTTGTTGAAAGGGTCAAAATAACGTTCTCGTTCTCAATCTGCAAATGATTGGAAACGGCACTGAAAGAATTTAAATGGGAGACCAAAGTACTGTGGAAAATTGACAGGAAATTGATTGTAGAATGAATCCACCAGACAAGCATAAATAAAACTGCATACCCTGCCTCTTATCCTCTCTCTGTGCTTGTGTTAAAAGAAGAGAGAAGCAAATCCACACTGCACTGCAGGTCAAACATACACACTTCCACCTGTTAGCCACACAGTCCACTGTGACCAATGAACAACAGCAACATAAACAGAGGGATAAGTCAGACAAATTGATCTCGGGCATGTCCAAGACCTCTGGAGCTTTTTGCCTTCAGTGTCAACTAGAGATCAGAGGAAGGGTGGAGCAAGAAAGAGAGGAAAGACACTGAGAGGAATCTGAATTCATTTGATAAGAAACACTTTCAGTATTCTGTCAAACACTGACACAACGCAATAAAGACACAAAACACACTCTGACAAATCCTCTTCAGCATAACAATATTCAGGTAAATGCATTTCACTAAATGGTTTCAAAACACTGTAACTTCAGCTAGTATTGTTACAGAATCTTCTATTTTTATCAGTGCTTCTCAACCAGGTGGCTGCATGATAATTAAAATTATTTCAATTAATGTACATTTATTATTTAAATAATATAAAAATATTCAAACTTATTTAAAATGTTTTTTTAAAGTTTTATTTTATTATATACTTTATTTTCTCAACAACTACTGTTTTATTAAAAACTTAAAGCATTGAAATCACAAAAATAATTGTGGTTAATTCATTTCATATACTTCACGTATATACTTCAATATTACAGAATGGTAAAAAAAGAGGTTTGGAATGACATGAGGGTGAGTATATGATGCCAGAAGTTTCTAACAGTGTTTGAATCGGAGGAATTGCATTTTTGGACATCTCAGCAACAACTAATGCAGAAGTTGACAGGAGCACAGCTCAAGCCGTAGCTGTTTCATAACTACATTCTTACAGGGTTGCCAGTTCTCCTCTCCTCCCCTTCCCTCCGCTCTCACATCTGTGCTGATATACAATGAGCTCTGTCAGACAGCAACCAATGTATCTCCAACAGCACTCTTCTTCTGTCTGTCTGTCTCTTTCAATCTCACACTCCCTCTCAAGTGAGTGTCATGAGGAAGCGATATGATCAGATCTCTCAGTCAACATCACAGAAACATTACTTACAAAATCCATAGTATTTATTTTTAATACTATAGGGTTTCATTGCGGCAAAAAGACCAAGAGATATAAGCATAGGTTACAAAAGAGTAAGCCAGAGGAAACCGTCTTATATTCAATTCATCTTTCATAAAGTTGATTAAAGTTGTGATGTTTGATGAAATCTGAGTGCCGTGATCTTTTCAGATTTGCCCTAAACCTGTTATGCCCTCTAGTGGCCGAAACCAAGAAACACAGTATGAGATAGAGCCCTAGTCTTGAGTTTATATTCCAAGTCTTTTGGAGTCAGGTGGTAGCTTTGTGCGAGGAGCAGAAACAAACTGAAGTCATTTTTCACTGAAAATCTTCTCCAGTTAACCGTTGTAACTGGATTACCGAGGCAGGTTTGTAAACAAATCATTCAGAATCATTAAAAAGAGTTGCCACAAAAGAACGACTCATTCATGAACTGAACATTGAACTTAAGAGAGCAACAATAGGTCAGATATTTATAGTGAAACTGTCCGTTAAGTGAAATATTTAGTATTTTGTGGTTCGTTCTCAACATGAAGCGACTGAATGACTTCAGAAGATTAAACGAATGTTATGATACAACACCATTCAAACATTTTTGGTCAGTATGATTAAAAATTAATCATACTTTTGTTCAGCAAGGGTGTATTAAATTGATCAAGAGTGATATACATATATATATATATATATATATATATATATCACAAGATTCTGAAGGATCTTGTGAAACTGAAGACTGGAGTAATGGCTGCTAAAAATTCAGCTTTGCCACAAAAGAACAAATTCAATTTGAAAACATTAATAGAAAACAGTTAGTTAAATTAAATTGGAATTATTGGTGAGCATACCAGACTTCTTTCAAAAACACTGATGGTAAACTGTTATGATTTACCCTTGACTATTAATTTATCTTGACATCGTGTATCATAGAATTACTTTTCACACCAGCCTTTTAGTTTGTCATTTAACTGCTTGCCATCCAATCTCTCTTCTCGTGATCAACTAGCGCGTATCAGTGGGCTGTATCTCATCACAACCTCTTGTCCAGGGTTCTTTAATGAATCTGCCTAATGGAGAAGACCCCAATTAAATCCTTATGTGAGGAGGACTCGGCATCCAGAGTAAACAAACTTACCCTGACAGGGTTGCGGTGCTGGATAAGATAGCGGGCCGAGAAAATGAATTAGCTTCCTGACACACGTCAAAGCCAATCTCAAGGAAGAAGCGGTGCACCTCTCGGCACCTCTATTTTATCTGGCCCTTAGTATTCAGCCTCAGCAGCCCGCTCTCATCCAAAATGTATTCATTTATTCAGAAGCCCTTGGAGAAATCAGAAAAAGCTTGTTGTTCTCTTTTCTTTATGTCCAGATGGAGTTTGCGTGAATAACGTTTGTTAAGTGAGGCGGAAAATAAGTACAGGATGGCCCCGCAGTGAGACAATATCACCTCACGAAAAAATGAGAGTCACCTCCAGATGTTTGAGGGGTCCCAAAAATAAAAATTATGTCACTTCATTCTGCTCATGTGTAATGTTGCTCTAACTGAGCGTTTGGTCTGAAGTCTTAAACAAGTGTGTAATAGTTCCATAAATACTACACATACGTAACAAAATTAAAACTTTGAATATATTCATGTAGAATTTTTTGTGACTTTGCAACAACAACAAAAAAACTGTGTGTACCCACGCAGCCATGCATTTAAGAGGTACGCAAATAAAATGTCGATATCAAAACATGTGTATAATTATGTGAATAACAAAGTACCAGTACTTGATGTGTACAGGAAAGCCAGCCTACCTCCCTAAGTACTGTACTGCCATAACCTCTGTACAAGCCTCTGCAACCCTGCAATGAGAAATCAGAAAGGGTTGTCATCTCCAAGCAAACAAAAAGACATGGTATTTTCATCTGGTTGCTTTACAAAATGACTTATTTATCAATCAATCCACCTGTGCATCTGTCTGTAACATGAGAGCTCAAGTGCACTGTAAGTCAAGCTGACGGAAAACACATACAGTACCTCTTCTTGTAGTGTATTCAGCAGCACCCGGTAGGTATTGAGAGAGGGATTGGCCTGTGTCCTCTGCTTTACTACTTCAGTCGGGACACGGATCAGACAGGCGACCTGTGTAAGAGGAAGAGAACACTCATCAATATTTCAAATGGTACTGTTCACACAGACAAAGAGAAATACTTAACTACACAAAAGGACTGTTAGAAAATAGGAAATAAAATAACAAATGTATAGTTATATATAATAACAGATTAATATTTTGTTTATTTATTTAGTAATTTAGCAGACGTTTTTTATCCAAAGCAACTTACAAACGAGGACAATAGAAGCAATCAAAACCAACAAAAGAGCAACAACATGCAAGAGCTATAAAAGCGAAAGTGACGTTACATACAGCCAAGTATGGTGACCCATACTCAGAATTCATGCTCTGCAGTTAACCCATCCAAAGTGCACACACATAGCAGTGAACACACACACACACACCGTGAACACACACCCGGAGCAGTGGGCAGCCATTAATGCCGCGGTCGGGGAGCAGTTGGGGGTTCGGTGCCTTGCTCAAGCGCACCTCAGTCGTGGTATTGAGGGTGGAGAGAGCGCTGTACATTCACTCCCCCCACCTACAATTCCTGCCGGACCGAGAGTCGAACTCGCAACCTTTCGATAACGAGTCTTAATCTCTAACCATTAGGCCACGACTTCCCTATGACCAGTCTTGGTTAGCCTAATGCAGTACACGTAGAACGTTTTTTTTAAGAAACAAGTAGATAGAATAGAAAATGAAAGCTTGTGTTAGTTTTTCAAGAAAGGCTAGCAGTTACAGAATACATATTTAATTGATAGAGAGTCAAGTGTGCATGTTTTTTAAATAAAAAGACAGATAGATAAAATAGAATTAGAAAAGAGATAGCTTGAGTTAGAGGATCAAATAAAGATGGAAGAGATGTGTTTTTAGCCGTTTCTTGAAGATGGCTAAGGACTGATCGGATTGAGTTGGGCAGGTTATTCCACCAGATGGGAACAGTTCATGAAAAAGTCTGTGAAAGTGATTTTGTGTCTCTTTGGGATGGTACAATAAAGCGTCATTCACTTGCAGAACGCAAGCTTCTAGGGCATATAAGTCTGAAGTAATGAATTTAGGTAAAGGTTTGTAGGCGAACACTAATGCCTTGAATTTTATACGAGCAGCTATTGGTAGCCAGTGCAAATTGATGAACAGAGTTGTGATACACGTTCTTTTCAGCTCATTAAAGATTAATCTTGCAGCGGCATTAATTGTAGAGGTTTGAAGGAATTGGCTGGAAGACCTGCCAAGAGAACATTGCAATAGTCAAGTCTGGACAGAACAAGAGTTTGAACAAGGAGTTGTGAAGCATGTTCTGAAAGAAAGGGCCTAATCTTCCTAATATTGTATAAAGCAAATCTGCAGGACCGGGCAGTTTTAGCAACGTGGTCTGAGAAATTCAGCTTATCATCAAGTACATTCTACGTTTTCTGGCTGTTTTTGAAGTAGTTATGGTAGATAAGCCTAATTGGAAGGTGAAATTGTGATGAAGTGTTTGTTGAAACTACAAGCAGTTCTGTCTTCGCTAGGTTGAGTTGAAGGTGATGGTCCTTCATCCAGCAAGAAATGTCTGTTAGATGTGAGCGGCTATCATCAGATCATCATTTACACCAAATTAAAACATTTTAATTAAAATAAAAGTGGATCGGGACAAAATACATTTGGTAAAATTTCCAAAAAGCAAAACTTGGGATTTATACATTTCAAAATAATAAGTAATATATAAATCACTTTTAAAAATGTTTGTGTAAAAGTACTGCTTGAAATATGACCACTATCCAAACACACACACACACGTGTATATACATAGTGTATATAATATCAAATGCTTCTTAAAATCAATAATAAAAAATAACACAAATAGAAAATGTAATATTACATATCGTAAAATGTATTTTTACTGAAAATTATATATACCAAAAAAGTAGAAAAGAATGTGATTAAGATGATTTCTAAAAAAGTAATTATCTGGCAAATAAGACTCCTGCATTATTAGAATACATCACAACATCTGACCATTAACACAACAACATTTAATTGTACATAAACAGTTATTATTAAGTATTAGAATACATCACAACATCTGACCATTAACACAACAACATTTAATTGTACATATACAGTAATTATTAAGATGTTCATTTTAATCACAGTGTGCCTATATACTGCCATATTTCAGGACTACGAGCGTGACATAGCGTTTATACAACAGTTTGCCATTTCTTGCAGTATTAATATTAAAAACTCACAAATGACAAACAAAAATGCCAACAACTCTACTACTAAACATGCTTTGTCGATAGCTGAAGTGTGGCATTATTCAAGTTCATTCTTCATGGTCGCATCTCCCTCCAAAACTACACTTGTGGTGCATTGCTTCTGATCCTCTCCATGCTGGGGGGCGGAAATACCAGTGCGAACCGAGGATGGAAAGCAATCTCCGCAACCACAGGGAGTTCACCGGGGCCCCCACCAGACCCCCAGGCTCACACTGGATCTGTGGTGCTAGATGTAATCTCTTCTGAATGACAGAGCGGCCGTGGGGTGCTACTACGAGAGAGCACAGGTCTGCTGAGAGCCCAGCTGACAGCCTATAGGCACGGTGTGTGTGAACAAGCTATGGTAGTTTGCACTCTGTATGACTCTGGCAGGCGACAGAGCACCTTCTTGCACACTGCAGTTACAGAATGAATGGCCACTTAGCTTACAGAACAGCATGCAAGACTATGGTGTGGCCGGCATGACACAAATGTGGAAAAACCAGCAGAGGGAATCAGTATTTAAGTTGAGAAAAAGAAGGTCAGTAAGAAAGGTTTATATATAAAGGCAAAGACGTGTAGCAAGAGTGCCACCCAGCGGTCAAACGCGGAAACTGCAACCATCGGTCTTGTTAGGCAAACTGACAGGGCCCATTTTACTAAGCTCATTACATTCTCTTTTTGCTGGGTTAACATTTATGAAACACTAAACATCGTGTCTCCTCGTGTAATTCTCAAAAGGATCAAAATTACGGCAGTAAATAGGAGGAAGTGGAGATGACAAGTAATTCTTGCAGTAATTGAATTGGCGTGCGCGAGTGCGCGCCGCAGCAATTTCATATCATCTCGCAGGGGAGTTGATGGAGGACTGGTGAGAGATTATATCAGATCAATTACCAGCATTGTGTATTACTGGGTAATTTACAGAGAGCAGTGAGGAGGAAAACTACGCTGAGGACATTTTAAAATAAGAATAAGTCGAAGAGTTTCGCCGTTTATGAAAGTATACCTATCAGTATACCAGTCACGCGATTATAGAGGTAATGACTTTAAGGCAGTTTGACTAATTAAGGTCTAATGGTTATACTGTTTATTGTGAGATACATTTATCTTTATCTGGTAGTCATTTGGAGGCGGTTAATTAGCCGCTGCCTCTGCTCTTCGCGTCCTGTCCTGCTGAAGCGCGGGAACCCTGAGGACTAAACTCATTTCCATGTCGACGCGACGACCAGAGGCCAGCACTCTCCACGACAGGAAGGTCGATGAAGAAGCGGGGTAACTAAAGCGAGGGACACTGCTGATTTTAGCACTAGGTGAATCAGTTCAGAGCCGTTTGTTTATCCTCTTGCTGTTCTGTATTCTGTACAACACACACCTGCAGAGGGACATTTGAATGCTGCACACCGATCAAGACATGCAAACACAATTCTGTTCTGATTTGCCTCCACAACTTTAAAGTTTTAAACAGTAAAACATATTTAGTTTCACTACTATTATTTATTAACATTTATTCTAATTTTAATATATATAAAACAATCACTGTAAAACATGCATAATACATTTTTTTCCTCAAGCAACAAAATTTGTTAATATACAGTTATACTGTAATTTGATCAAATAAATGCAGCTTTGGTGAGTTATAAAAATTAAATAATAAAACAAATAAACAAAGACCCCAACTTTTTGAATGCAAACGTGAGTTAAAAACTTATAACATAATACTTTTATTGTATTTTTCAACACTTGCCTTTTTACCCACAAACCTGAAGCCACTTTGTGAATCTCAGTACACTTCTATTAGCATAAAATAAACCACTTGTACATTCTATGGTCGCTCTCACAGCTGTGACTCGACCCAGACATCAAGAGAAACAGCTGGAACATTCCGAACGGTCCATGAACTCGGAACACGTGCCTCCCAGCAGTCTCAGGAAGTTGAATTACAACAGGCATCTGGAACAATCTTCCACAGATAATCATACAGGTTCTTTAAAAACAACAACAACAGCGGCCTTTCTGGTCCTTATGGAGCGCTGTCTTTCCAAAACCTATCTACGCTGACCAATATAATATGTTCCTGACACGTCCCCCATCTCGTCCTTTAATAATACCAATGCAAGTGCAGAAATAACATTTTTAACCCAACACTTCAATTGTCTATTTTTTTATATTTCAGAGACCTGCCAGGTGAGAACAAGAAGAGGGGGTGTGAAAAGGCTGAAAATGAGCCACAGTACAATGCTCAGGTTTGATTTGAACAATAAATCACAGGCAATCGTATTCTCGTGGGCGATGCATGGACTATTTGCTGTGCCGAGTTTAGCAGGTAGCCAGTCGGCCTCTTCTACGTCATGCCACATGCTGTTTTCACCCCACAGCTATAAGGAGAGACAAGGATTATAAATGTACGAAAAGTGCTCCTTCAGCTTGACAAATGAGCTTTTGGAGAGCGCGTTGTGCAAACGGGAATGAAGATAAATCTGACATAATGGCTAGATAACAGCCTGCTCTGGTTCTGACAGATAGCATCAGCCAGTGCATTCTTTATATAGCACGAATACACACATACAATGATACAGAGAAAGAAGTGACAGAAATCACTATTGCTATTATTACAAAATATTACACCACAAGCCGGTTGAATACATTATTCTGATTGGTTGAACAATGTTCTAAGGTGTGCAATTATTTTTCAGTAAATGCACAGCTATGAGGTAGTTCCAGGCCTGTTAACCGCATTACGCTTCCAAAAGATTTCAACTATTTCAAAGTTCTTTATAGCCAACAACCACAGACAGAGAAACCACAAACCACAGACAGAGAAACTTGTTGCCAGCACTGCTTCGCAATTAACGTTTTTGATAAAATTGCAACTGAAAAGCTACATTAATTCTTTCATTAGTGAGGAGTTAACGTTGTTTTTGAAGCTGTTAAACTTACAGCATTTCTATTTGTAAAGACGCTGCTGCTGAACACTTTCGATAACTCATCAGCCGTATTTCTTTCATATAGAAACCTTTTATATAGTTGTGTGAAGAGACAAGCTGGACTTAAGGGAGACTGGTGAAGGTGTATAAAGTGAAGATAAAGTTTCCAGACAATTCAAATCTTTCTGGTTGCAGATGGGAGGCTGTTACGAGGCATATTTGATGCTACAAAGGCATCTGAATCCCTGAGCTTAAAGTCCTGGATCCCCATTGCGTTTGATTAGTGTGCTAGTGTTAACCTTAAAGGGTCAACTAGATAACTATGACAGTACAGCAGCGGCAAAGATTCTGAAAAAGTAAAGGGGAAACGTACAAAGTAATATGAAATACTCAAAGTGATTATTGCACAAACAAGAAACACAATTGACTGATGCAAAATAGGGCCAAAAATCCAAATGTTAAACTAACAAGTCAAATCATCTCCAGTTAGAAAACCTATTAGTGAGAAGTTATACAATGGCAGGAGTTATGCAAGTAAGATGACTTTGTCTTCTGCTCCAGACAGCCTGAGGGGAAGACTTTCGTGGTTAAGCTCCAGGATTACAGACATTGAACAGGGCAACGTGTACCCACAACACACTGGGATTCAGCTGGGGCTCTGCTGTTAAAATCCTCCTTTTGAAGTGTGCAAATCCTGCTGCACCAGGCAGAGGGTTATCAACAGTCCTGACTTCAACTTCACCTCATATTCACATACAGTCAAACCAAAATGTATTCAGACACATTCAAAATGTTTCACATTACACTCTTAAACATAAAGGTGCTTCAAAAGGTTCTTCAAGCAATGCCATAGAACGGGGGTCATCAAACTTGATCCTGGAGGGCCGGTGCCCTGCAGAGTTTAGCTCCAACTTGCCTACACACACCTACCTGAAAGTTTCAAGTGTACCTAATAAGACCTTGATTAGCTGCTTCAGGTGTGTTTAATTAGGGTTGGAGCTAGAGGTCAACCAATATATCGGTCGGCCGATATTTGTCATTTTTTAATATATCGCATCGTTTAGTAGTGCCGATTTAAAGTTAGGCACGTTCGCGGGCAGCCCTGTGTTAATGGTGCGGTGTAACGTGCTGCTGCCGCATGTGAAGGACCCCAAGCCAAAACCTTTGGAAGATTCAATAACAGTCCTGGGAGATAAAGGTAAGGCTTAAATTCTGACATTTCAAAGTCCTATGGCCATATATTTACTATATATTACTAGTAAACTATGAAGTGTTGCTTCACTCAGTGAAAGAAAAAATGAATAGCATATAACCTTCGTGAACTGGTATAATGCTACAGCTGGTTGAAGGCTCGCTTACTTGCAGTTAACTTTAAGAACTGTAGTCAAAAACTATCAGCAGCTTGCTTGCTAACATATTAGTCCCAATGTTATAAGTTCTGTTTTAGTTGTCCTGTATCGGAGTCGGAGAATTTCACTCTGTGCGTGGGGTGGAGAAGGCGGCAGCTCTCACAAACATTGCAGCGTGATTGAGGACTATGTTACTCCGCCCCGCTCACAGACAGCACCATGCTCGGAGACACAGAGCTGTCCTGGAGCAGCCCAGAACGGTGTATGACATTTGTTCGGAAGCATGGTTTGATGCAGACGATAGCTGGATTTCCATCCAACTTATTTGCATTAATGAAAATTCAGCTCAAGAATATGCGCATCTGCGTGTGTTTCCATCAACTGTGTAAAATGTGTTTTTATATTACCTGTTTTATATATTTAATACTTGGTCAGTTTATTGATTTGATTGGTTAACTTTGGATAAATATTAAATTTTAATACCGTGCAGTTTTCAAAATTAAGATTCGAGAGATGGTTGAAGTCAGTGTTCAATAAATGATGTTAAGTTTAGAAATGTTGTGCATCCACTTATTATTAGTGTGATATTTTAGTATGCAAATTAAGGGGAAAACTTCAAGATATCGGCCCTAAAAATCGGCAGCACATATCGGCCATCGGCTGACCTCTAAACATCGGCATCGGCTAAAGAAAAACCCATATCGGTCGATCTCTAGTTGGAGCTAAACTATGGTGACCCCTACCATAGAACAACCATTTTTGGTTCCACAAAGAACCATTCAGCCAAAGGTTCTTTAAAGAACCATCCTTTTCATAATCTGAAGGACCATCTTTCGCCACAAATAACCTCTGGTGAAACAGAAAGGTCCTTCAGATGTGTAAGGTTCTTTAAGGAACCATTTGGACAAAAAGGTTCTTCTATGGCATCGTGAAGCACCTTTATTTTTAAGCATGTATCAGTTTATTCGCTATAGTTTAGAAAATGGTAATAAAATATAACAAGAACTCCGAGTCAAACAGTTTCAGAACAAATTAATCTTGATAATGTCTGACAACTTTAATGAAGGTATGTAATGAATTAGGTGGAATAGCTGTCAGCTGTTACATTTAAGTACACAGTTAGATGATACCAGTTTAGGTCAACCAAGTAATGTTTCATTTTGTTCAGTTTGTGGTGTAAAAAGGTCGCATAAGCAATTAAAGAAGAATTATGCAATTATGCAAAACATGGTCAGATCAAATTTTCATTTGTACATTTTATATTAATTTTACTGGTAGTCCACTGTATGAAGAATCTTTTGGTATAATATGTAACAGTTTACTTTATTTTGCTATCCTCACTTACATAAATGAATTATAATGTCCTGCAACCACTAGTAAAAAAAAAATATATATATTTCTACAAAAATGATCTGGCAGTGATCGACCGATATTGATTTTTTTATAACCGATACCGATTATTTGTATTATATTGTTTTATGTACCCGATAACCGATATGAAGAACCGATATTTATTTACTGTTATAAAGTAAATAAATAACAGAGTGAAGTTCGCTTTGGTTTTTCCTCCTTTCAGTCATCTTAACAACAACAAAAAATTAACATGTTCAAGTAAAAACATTTTATTTATAAAAAGCATCATCAGCAACACTGATAATAACAATAAGCAAAATAATGTTTTCAAATGGAGAAAATAAAGGACAGAAGTCATATCAACTTATAAGAATAATTAACTGGATAATATTCTCTGGAATATTGAAATAAGCTATAACAAACAAAACATCATAATTTATTGCATTTCTTAACTGGCAAATGCAATTTAACCGTTTTATCAGAATTATTAAAATGTTTTTGTCATTCTAGATTATGAAAACTGCTGACAGCGTGGTTTATCTATGCATTTACACAGAACTATACTCAAACTGCGATCGCTTGTGGAGAAAATAAATAATTAATTTTGATAGAGATGTTTATTGGCAAAATAATGGTTCTATAGTCAATGTTAATATAGTTTAGCGTGTTTCAAACAAGTGAATCTTGTATAAAGTTACATGCGGTGGTCGTGCTGGAGGTTCTCCTGGGCTTCAACCGCTGAGTGAACAGTGCCCACTGCTCCAAGTGTGTGTGTACTTGGATGGGTCAAATACAGAGAACACATTTCACTGCTAGTTATACTCTGTATAATTGTGTATGTGACAAAAAATATATATATATATTTTTTTTTTTCTCAATACCGATAACCGATTATGGTAAAATGCTTAAATATTGGGGAAAAATATTGGTAAACCGATATATCGGTAATATATCGGCTCTATTATCTGGTGTCTGAATAATGTTTGGTTCGACTGTATCTTGGGTATTGGTTAAAGCTGTGATTAACATGAAATGATATATGCTCTATAATTTTCCAAGCAAAAAGCCACTTTTCACCCAGAGTGTCTTCTTCACTATTAAGAAGTAGATGGAATAACAATCGGTTATTTTAATTGGTAATAAACTGAAATGATCGACCCAATTACAACATTTATTATATTCTGTCACTTGAAATTGGAAACTACAGCTGCGTATGGAGATGAATTGAATGGTGATATATTAAGCCCTTGTGTGGAATTTCTACTCTAATGAGGTTGAGGAAAATCTGTTGCTAAATTCTACTGAATACATTTAAATATGATAAAGTACACTGACCAAAATTATAAATGTAACACTTTTGATTTTACCCCCATTTTTTCATGAGATGAACTCAAAGATCTAAGATTTTTCTATGTACACAAAAGGCCTATTTCTCTCAAATATTGTTCATAAATCTGTTAGTGAGCACTTCTCCTTTGTCTAAATAATCCATCCACCTCACAGGTGTGACATATCAAGATGCTGATTAGACAGAATGATTATTGCACAGGTGTCTCTTAGGCTGGTCACAATAAAAGGCCACACTAAAATGTGCAGTTTTACTGTATTTGAGGGGGGGTCCAAAAACCAATCAGTATCTGTGACCACCATTTGCCTCATGCAGTACAACACATCTCCTTCACATAGAGTTGATCAGGTTGTTGATTGTGGCCTGTGGAATGTTGCTCCCTCCTCTTCAATGGCTGTGCGAAGTTGCTGGATATTGACAGGAACTGGAACACGCTGTCGTATATGCCGATCAAGAGCATCCCAAACATGCTCAATGGGTGACATGTCTGGTGAGTATGCTGGCCATGCAAGAACTGGGATGTTTTCAGCTTCCAGGAATTGTGTACAGATCCTTGCAACATGGGGCTGTGCATTATCATGCTGCAACATGAGGTGATGGTCGTGGATGAATGGCACAACAATGAGCCTCAGGATCTCGTCACAGTATCTCTGTGCATTCAAAATGCCATCAATAAAATGCACCTGTGTTCACTGTCCATAACATACGCCTGCCCATACCATAACCCCACCGACACCATGGGCCACTCGATCCACAATGTTGACATCAGCAAACCGCTTACCCACACGACGCCATACACTCTGTCTGCCATCTGCTCTGTACAGTGAAAACTGTGATTCATCCGTGAAGAGAACACCTCTCCAAAGTGCCAGACGCCATCGAATGTGAGAATTTGCCCACTCAAGTCGGTTACGACGACAAACTGCAGTCAGGTCGAGACCCCGATAAGGACGACGAGCATGCAGATGAGCTTCCATGAGACTTCCCTGAAATTCTGAGTTTGTGCAGAAATTATTTGGTTATGCAAACCGATTGTTGCAGCAGCTGTCCGGGTGGCTGTCTCAGACTATCTTGGAAGTAAAGATGCTGGATGTGGAGGTCCTGGGCTGGTGTGGTTACACGTGGCCTTTTATTGTGGCCAGCCTAAGGCACGCCTGTGCAATAATCATGCTGTCTAATCAGCATCTTGATACATCATACCTGTGAGGTGGATGGATTATGTCTGCAAAGGAGAAGTGCTCACTAACACAGATTTAGACAGATTTGTGATTGTGAACAATATTTGAGTGAAATAGGCCTTTTGAGTACATAGAAAAAGTCTGAGTTCAGCTCATGAAAAATGGAGGCAAAAACAAAGTGTTGCATTTATAATTTCGGTCAGTGTATGTTAAACAGAGATGAGAGGACTGAAATCGAATGAGTGCACACTGCACATTCCAAACTGATTCCAAGAGACACAAAAAATATAAAGCATGTAAATTATCTGCCAAAAAAAATCTTCTTCGACAATTTCAAGTTTTTGCTCACAACTTTTATTTTATGAATAAAAGTATGAACACTAACATTCAAATGTTTGTGGTTTGTAAGATTTCTTATTTATTTATTTAACGTCTCATATTCTTTTGAGGGATGAAGGCTATTTCATACATTACTTTCCTGAAAGAATAAAGTAAACTGGATCTACAGAAGTGAGCAGCCCTGAGACACAACAAATAAATGTCTTTACTGCCATTTTTAATTAATTTAATCTGTCCTTGAGGGAAAAAGGTATTAAATTCATTCTAAAACAAAACAAAAAACAATATTGCAGTACATTTTAAGGTGGAGTGTCCACCCACTGTCTAGTAAGGAAAAATAAAACAGCAAACTGTTTGCTCCTGTGTTGGATCATATTTGTGACATGAGCTGAACTGCATTACTTTCAGCAAACAGAGTTTCACTAGCAGAGGAAATGAAGGTGCTCTTTACACAACCTCCAAAAGCCCCCTTAACAAAACTGCAAGAATCCTCTCTATAAAAACAGCTATGTCAATAGACAACAATAAGATCCTATTTGGCCAGCTGGTGGGAAAATACAGGGTCGTCTGTGGCCCGGCTCCTAACCAAGAGCAAAAAACAGCCAACAAAAACCACATTCTAAGCTTTCTGCATATTTGTCTGTGAGACAGACACACTGTTCATTTGGGCTGCGATGGGTAAATAAATGATGATAAATAAAAAGGACATAACAACAGGAAAGAAAGAAGAAGAAGAACGGGACACCTACAATTTCTCCTAGTGAAGCGGCCAGCATGTGAGTGAAGGGGGCCAAGTTAGTAGCACTGTAGCCTGTGAATAAAGACTTGGTGCTTTCATAGGTGACGAAGAATGCAGCAGCTGCAACCAAGAAGAAACACTTTATTTGAGGCAAACTATTCAAATAGCATGCACTTTCTAAAATGTGCGTATGTATTTGTATACATATTCTGAGAGCTAGTGATTCCAGCAATTCTTTTTTAAATATGCTATTTATCATAATCATAAGTCCTTGCAGCATGCAGTTATAATAATCTTCCAAAGACTTTAAAGTACACTTTTAAACATGCAGCCATTTTTCATGTTTATAATAAGGTATTTAAACGTACCATTGGGAAAGGAGCCTATTGCAGCAGACGGGACCCCTGCATAGATCCCTCTAAAGCCTCCCGCCTTGTAGAAGCCCTGCTGGCTCTGTAACCTTGTCTTTATGGTGTCCAGAGGGAAGAGAGTGAGATCTACACACATTCCCGCACAACCGCCTCGCCTAAGGGACAAAAAGAAATGGTACCGTTCTAATACATCATTAATTATATATAAGTACAGAATAATAAGATGCTTTAGTTCTGGTGCAATGCAATAAATCACCGTAGTGCCATATATCGTTTTTAACACATAGTAATGCCACAATTTACCACAAATGACTCTTTAAATAGCTTTAAAGAGAAGAAGAGTCAGCTTTTCTCTTCTGCATAATATGGCTACTAAAACATGAAGCAGAGATATAGAATACCACCTTTTTATCCAATTAATTATTCATTATGATTGCCCCATTTTTCACCCACTGGGTTTTTAGAACATTTCAGACTAACAATATGCAATACTGTACATATGGATCTGCCAATAAAACTATTTTTCCAATCCAATGCTAGAGAGTGAAAACTCTGTGACTGAATTATTATTACTCAAAAAAATAAAATTTGAACCTAAGTTGATCATGTTTTGGTCCAGAACAAGTTGAAGCTGTCAATTACATGAAGCACTATTGACTGTATTATTATTATTATTATTATTATTATGTAGCGCAATATAGTCCAACAAATGCATAATTAGGATGTAGAAACAAAGGGAAAGAAGATGACAAAATGATAAAAGTAAAAAAATTAAAAGAAATTAAACTAAACGAGACCAAACAACTGCCTCGACAAAGATATCATAAATAAAATTATAATTATTTGTATAATTGATTAACTGATTCATATTTGAGAAACAAGGGGAAAATCTTTTTTAATTAATATATATATATATATATATTTTTTTTTATAAACTACAAAGTTTAGAAACTAAAACAATGCAAAACAATATAACTAAATAACACTACTATAACAACAACAACAACAACAACCATAATAATAATAAAATAATAAACTATATGTGGGTATTGTTTATTTGCTGATCACGGCAGACATTTTTTTTATGAAGACTTTTATTTTCGTCATTACTCCGTCATCATTACTCCGTCATCATAACCATGATCAAAATTGCTTTGAAAAGGACTAACGTTAGTCTGAGATGACTGAAACAAGAAAGCCTCAGACAGAGTGTAACGCTACATTGACACATTAGCACGAAAACACGGTTACTATACTACATTAAACTGTATGTATTTCACATGCAAAGTTGTTGTCATGAGGAAGGATCCCCACGCTTTTGCTTTTAGCCCGTGTAATAGACATAAAATGTGCATTACCACAAGGGAGGCTGTGAACTCTCGCCTGTCCATATTGTACGCGACGACTTCGGCATTAAGCAGGTGACATTGTGAAGTGGTTGATCTGCAACTATCGCACGCGCGTTACGGGCGCTGCCATGTTTGGCGGGCGTTTCCTCTCACGTCACGTGATGACAACAACAGCGCTCTTCAGAGAAATGTCAATATATTTTTTACGTTTTTTTCCCCTTTTAACTATTTTCTAAATAAAACATTTTAGATATTACATCGCTATTTAATTGTGTACATTTATTATTATTATTATTATTTAAAGGCAAATGACAGAAATGTTATGTTGGCTGCTCTTAGAAACGTCAATCTCCCTGTTCTGAGATTTGGATTCTGGTTTTGGATTTAGAATTGTTTGATTTAGAATTAAATGCTCAAAATAAAATCCAGTAAGGCGTCATAATAGGTCCAGCAGGGGGAACTATTATTCCATCAAAGGTTCCAAAGACAAAACAAGTAGTACATTCATATAAAATATATAAAATTAAACAATAAAATGTTGTATACAGTACAATATTATTTAATTGTGATGAAGTGAACTAAAATCAGCATTTTTGTGTTCACGTGCAATTAGTGCCTTTTCAAATAAATAAGACCCACATTCTAAGATCTTTTTTTTAGCTCAATTTGGTGTATTTTTCACATTACACTTCAACATTTTACCACAGTATTTTAGTTTATATGTGTTAATGTGTACAATAAATGGGAATAGTGCAGAAATAAGTTAAATAACGCATATATTAAATCAATACACATAATAGCATTGCATTCATTCAGTGTTTGGTTGGGGCAAATTCTCACGTTTTATTGGGATTTTTTACATGTAGCTTATTTAAAATGTTATAAAATTACACTCTTTTTGACCAAACAATGATCTGATCATTTAAAAATAATTTCACATTAAGCCACTATAGAAGCCCATTTCAGCCACATAAGAAGAAAAAAATATATCGAAGTTACAATTATGACATAAGTCAAACTTTTAATTTATAATTACGTCATAGAAAGTCATTTTGACATATTTATGATTTACCAAATAATAATTTTTAATGTGGTAGACATGGGCTTACATATTTTTGTAGTCAATAATTTTGTTGTCAATAAAAAAGTATGTGTCTATACAAAAAAAACATGACTTAAAAATACCCTTTAAAAGTGTGAAAACCCCGTCTTCAGAAGAGGGCCGCTTTTAGGGCGTGTCTTCTGGGGCCCGCGCGAGGACGTCACCTGCGTGATGACATCGCTGGCTTTCACTGGGGTTGTTTTGGAGGAAGTTAAAGCAGATCCCGAAACAGAAAGAGAAAAAAAGACCCGTCATTTAACAGGGGTCGATAACGACAGCACCCGTATCGGTATCCCCGATCCCGGATTAGTTCACTCATACTCTAGCCTAAGCGACCCAGTGTTCCTGGCGACAGGGGCTGAAGTTATTGTTTTTCTTCAGAAACATCAGGCTTGTGTGAGGGCACGGTAGCAATTTAGCTCACAGGCTACACCACAGCGCTAAAACAGACGGATATTTTCTAGATCCCCTGCTTTATAAACCAGGTGAGTTGTACAATAAATATGTATGCTTGTACATGTTCAATCCAGAGACTGTTCGTGCTGTAATTGACATGTAACGTTAAGATAACTTAACTGACGCTAGCAAACGAGCTCATTTGTTATGCTGTTAAAGGACATTGAGATAATGTAATAATCGTGTATAAGCTTCCTTTCTGGTTAAAATCAGTCATTTGCTGATTACGCTGTGATGTTGGTCTGTCCCTGTTCAGGCCCTTAATAATCAGGTGTTTCTAGTTACCCTGACAGGCCTGACAGTCGCGCTGGAATGTGCCGTTATACATCTCCATTTAATTTCGAACACCTCACTGTTTCTCAGGTCGTTGTATACACAAGATTAAATTTTTATTAAATGCCTCGTAACACTCGATCAGATATGGGTTTTACAGCGCCGTCTTGCTTTTACATGAAAACAGACGATTGCACAACCAGCAGCCGCATCACATGCGTTCACTATCTGCTTGTATGTTTACAGCACACTGAAACCGGTGTGGAGTATTGCGAAATAAGCCGTTTTAAATAAACAACCGTTTACATTAAGGCTAAAGCCTCCATTAGCCTACACTATAACGCCTTTATAGTTCAAAAGCAGCGTCAGTATATAAGACGCGCATGATATGTCAGTTTGAGTACGCACTTGATTATTTGTCAGTGTGCTGTTGAAATAAATGGCATTCTTCTGTTCTCATGCATGCTAAAGGAAAGTGCTCTACCATGTGATCCGACTTTCCTGAGTGTCATGGGTTCCAGATTAAATATGGAGTCGTAAAACTGTTGGCAGTCCTGGGCTGTGTCTCAAAATCTAAACAGTTCTGAATAGTATAGGCCTACTACTAATACAGTATATGCAGTACATAGTATGTAATTTGCACAATGTGGTTTTACAAATCAAAACAAGGAGCTTCTGTTGGTCGCAATGGCAAATTTGCATGACCATGGTGAACCATACAAAATCTGCAAACTTCCCAATTACATGTATTCTTATTAATATGACTAGAATATAACTATTGTAAATAAAACCACACCGCACTGTAAATGCTCTAGCATTTGGTTAGTTGCTTTTAATATAGCATAGGAACATCAGGGTCATGCTGAGATTATAGATGTACACTTGTATCTGAGAATGTATTTATACTACAACATAAAACTGCAGCCCCATTTACTGTAGCAACTTTAAACTTTTTAGTTGAAATCCAGGAATTTCATATGAGGTCAATGCATGTTGAAAATAACACGGATGAAAGCTAGGCTGTGAGGAAAATGCCATGCACTGTTTAAAGATCCTAGATCATGTCATTTTCACAACTCACACATTTTAAAATAGTTTTAGGGGCTTTTTGCCCACTGAAAGTTTTATCAGAGAGACATTTTGTCAACTCAGCAGCCGGTATGTTATAGTACACTCAATGGTACAACACTACATTAAATGCACTGTACTTATATCTTCACAGTCTGGTTTTCACACCTGTCAAAAATTAAATAAGGCGCCTCCCTGACTAAGGTATATGTGATAAAGCTGTGGTGATGATGAAGCATCCTATCGATGTTGTGTTGCCTAATACATTCTGTGTCACATAATGATTTTAAAAACAGTAAGCAATACAAATTTCTGAGCGAGAATTTATTTTGGGCATCCAAGTCATGTTTCTAGTATAAAATAATGCTGCACATGCCTTTGATGCCCAAATATGCAGGCAGCTTGTTAGGTTTTGAGACTGAGCTGAACTGTCATGAAGATGAACCATAAAGACTTTATAGTGATTTTATGTATAATATTGGCTGGCTAGGGTACACATGAGATTACTTCATTTCAACCATGCTGTGTTTCAACCATAGTGTTGAAACGTAAAATGACCAGAGGAAAGACATCAGCAATATTTCAATATCCTGGTTATTTTCTGGGGTTTCCCTTTCTTTCCATGTATTTTTTCAGTTTATTGGCAATTACATCTTTTCTGAATGGTTGTGTAGTATTACAGAAACAATGTCTTTTAAGAGTCAGCCAGTGTTCCAGGTAGGTGAATTTGAGTTATGGTGTTTTTGTGGAAGAGCTCTTTAGTCCACTTGTGGATCCTACTGACTACTTTACAGCAGCTTTTTAGTATTTACTGTTGCTTGACGTTTAACACTATATGTATGGTTTTCATATTGTAATTCAATGTAAGCCATTTTTAAAGCAAAGAAAATTAAGCAATTGTTTCATTCCTGATGGTAATTTCATGATGCCTTGCTTATTTGGAACCTGAATGTATTTGTCAGTGAACATAAGCTAAGCTTTTATGTAGGATCAGCATAGTAATAAGAAATGTCTGTCAGATTTTGATATTTGGTGTAGAAAGATGCCTTTTTCAAGGTTTGAGCGGTATATGTCAGAAAAGAGTTATTTCTCTCAACTTTTCTGCATTTTATGTTGAAACATTATTCCTTATCTTGATTACAGCTAACAAAATCTCCTGGTTTTTGAACATGCGCATAGACTTTAGCCACAGTAGCACTATATTTAATTTTTGACACTAATGAAAACTAGGCTGTGAGAAAAGTACAGTTTGTTCAGTGGATTGTACTGTTGTTTAGCAACATACCGATTGTTCATCTAATGAACCTGACATGACATGGAAAGCCTTGATTTGCACAGACATGCAAAAAACTGTCCCACTGTTCTGAGTTTCCCTCTGATGTTCCGAGTTTCAAAATGCAACCTAATAGCTCAACCTTGCAGTTGGATGCTGTTTTCACTACTAAATGAAGACTAATTACATAATCCACTCCAGATTTGATTTTATCTGCCTGATTTTAGCCCAGTTGTTATATAATTTGAAGATGAGCAGTTAAAAGGTACTAATAGGTCTGTAAGTTTCACCACTTGAACCTATGATCATATGCCATGTCAGTGGATTTACAAAGGCCTGGTTTCATAGGTTTAGCCTAAACCAAGATTAGCCCATAGTTAAATTAGGACATTTAAGTAATTTTTATAAACATGCCTTAGAAAAAAAGCATTATTGGTGTTAAGACAAAACAAAGGCACTGATATATTTTAAGATCACTCAGCACAAGTTTCTTTCAGTTGAAACATCTCAGATTCACATCTTAGTCTAGGACTAGGCTTAAGCTTTGTCTGTGTGAAACTGGGGAAAAGTGTTTAATGTTGAAGATGTTTTTTTACACTGAAACAGCACACCCCCAATATGTAACATTAAAGGTACTTTTTACATTTAAAAGACTGTATACAGCCAAACAACTCAAGTATAGGAAAATACTTGAGAAATACTGGAAAGTACTGCACTAGCAAAGCTACTGCTCATTGAACACGGCTTAATGCCTTCTAGGAGTAGTATCCATAACCAGAAGCGCTATACTGCACAGTGGTAACGATTGCACTGCACAATGGACACTTCAACGTAACAGAAACTCTTTCAAATGTCAAACATAACTGAACATTAATAGATGTTTCCCTTCACTCAAAAACACATACAATTGCATTTAATATCAAAATTGACTTTCCATATCCAGCCAAATGCAAAGCATGCTGGGAACTAACAATCACCTCTAAAATAAAACTGCAAAATTGAGCTAATTATCTTAAAATAAAAGTAGCCTTCTTTCCTTATCTTTTTAGTTTAATCAGTTCCTCAATTCAAGCCTCAACTTTTCTTTTTAAAAAATGAGGAAAACACATCTCTTGGTTTTATTAGTAAAAAGTCCTCAATATTTTCTATTCAACACTGAACCACAATTTCTTTAATGAAATATGCTCACTATTTTTAATTATCATCTTAAGTTTTTTTTAATGAAAATGACCAGACCCATGATCCATCCATCCATCCATCCATCCATCCATCCATCCATCCATCCATCCATCCATCCATCCATCCATCCATCCATCCATCCATCCATCCATCCATCCATCCATCCATCCATCCATCCATCCATCCATCCATCCATCCATCCATCCATCCATCCATCCATCCATCCATCCATCCATCCATCCATCCATCCATCCATCCATCCATCCATCCATCCATCCATCCATCCATCCATCCATCCATCCATCCATCCATCCATCCATCCATCCATCCATCCATCCATCCATCCATCCATCCATCCATCCATCCATCCATCCATCCATCCATCCATCCATCCATCCATCCATCCATCCATCCATCCATCCATCCATCCATCCATCCATCCATCCATCCATCCATCCATCCATCCATCCATCCATCCATCCATCCATCCATCCATCCATCCATCCATCCATCCACCCACCCACCCACCCATCCATCCACCCACCAAAATAACCCACCCACCCACCAAAATAGTTCAATTTTGGTTTTGAATAGCAAAGTGATCATTATTTTGTTTCTTAATTTAATTCAGAAATATGATTGGAACATTTTATGTTTGTTAAATTAAAAATTTTTTTTTAATACCAAGCGGCCAGCGCAAGTTTGATCAGTTTATCTTTCTCAAATAAATAAATAAATAAGATTAATGTAATATTTTAAGAATACAGTCAAAATTACAATAATAAAATCATGTTACATTGCGTGAAGTTAAAGTGAAAATTACACCTGTATACTAAAAGAAAGTCTGTGGCATCCAACATGTCATTCTTCACATTTAACTTGGAAAAACAGCACAAATCTTTTTTACATAAATATTTATGGTTATCGACCAGTGGAATATTACATTATTCATTCAACTAATAATTTGAATGCAGCGAGCTCGTCATGACTTCATAAGTGGGGAAACAGGACATTTCTGATAGCACGTGAAGATAGCACTCTCGCTCAGCGCAGGGGAGTGCATCGTTTGTGCTAACTCTATGGTTTATTATTTTGGGTTGTTTGGGATGCTGAAACAAACGGCCCTCTCACTATATATTGCTTAACAGGTCTATTGTTCACGCAATTAGGCTGCACATATCAGAAGTTCCGTGCTCCGGCGCAGTTAGCGCTCAAACAACATGTGTGCCGTGCCCGAGTTCAAATGAACCGCACTCTGGCCCACCTCTTACAATCAAGCCAGGGCCTGCTTAAACAAACCGCGCCCGAGCGCAGTACAGAGCGATCACATTAGTCAAACGAACAGGGCTTTGGGGCTCAGACGCGCTCGGGCACGGTTCAAAACACCCAGTGTGGGTACACCTTTAGAAAATAATCGCACAACCTAATCGGTATTCTATCATTAAATCGACTAATCGAATATTCGAAAATCGTGACCCATCCCTTCTATCTATCTATCTATCTATCTATCTATCTATCTATCTATCTATCTATCTATCTATCTATCTATCTATCTATCTATCTATCTATCTATCTATCTATCTATCTATCTATCTATCTATCTATCTATCTATCTATCATTCAAACACTGTTTTTTTTAAACGGTAATAAATTAATCATTAAAATAAGTATTAGTATTGCCTGTTGAATGTAATCTTTAGCAAATTTGATGTATATTTCCATTTTTCATACTGTACATTATAATATTGTGATGCCTAAATGTACTTAGCATTTGACATAATTGATTTTGTATGTGACCTCCAGCTTGCAGGAGGCAGTATAACAATCTTGGCCTTTAGTATTAATTGTTTTATTTATTAAGACAAAATTATATTAAATTTGACTATGGTATGGTTAATACGGGTTAATATGGTTATCTGCCATAATAAGAAAAACATATGACTTAATTAAATAAGTTGTTGTCGTCATAATTTATGATCGTGGCTTGCTTTTTCATTTCAAATGTTGAATTAGGCTGCACATTTCCGTGGTTAGCTCTCAAACAACATGTGCCGTGCCGAGTTCAAATGAACCGCACTTGGCCCACCTCTTACAATCAAGCCAGGGCCTGTTTAAACAAACCGCCCGAGCGCAGTACAGAGCGATCACATTAGTCAAACGAACAGGGCTTTGGGGCTCAGACGCGTGGCACGGTTCAACACCCAGTGTGGGTACACCTTTAGAAAATAATCGCACTTAACCTAATCAATATTCTATCATTAAATCGACTAATCGAATATTCGAAAATCTGTGACCCATCCCTTCATTCATCTATCTATCTATCTATCTATCTATGACTATCTATTCATCTATCTATCATTCTTGGAGACTATCTATCTATCTATCTATCTATCTATCTATCTATCTATCTATCTATCTATCTATCTACCCATCTATCTATCTATCTATCTATCTATCTATCTATCTATCATTCAAACACTGTTTTTTTAAACGGTAATACAATTAATCATTAAAATAAGTATTAGTATTGCCTGTTGAATGTAATCTTTAGCAAATTTGATGTATATTTCCATTTTTCATACTGTACATTATAATATTGTGATGCCTAAATGTACTTAGCATTTGACATAATTGATTTTGTATGTGACCTCCAGCTTGTGGAGGCAGTATAACAATCTTGGCCTTTAGTATTAATTGTTTTATTTATTAAAGATTTAAAATTATAGTTAAATTTGACTATGGTATGGTGCAATTAATCGGTTAATATGGTTATCTGCCATAATAAGAAAAACATATGACTTAATTAAATAAGTTGTTGTCGTCATAATTTATGATCGTGGCTTGCTTTTTCATTTCAAATGTTGTGAATTGACAGGCACTATAATATATGATCACGTGACCTAAGATCCTCTGTTAATTCCAGCTAGTTTTTCAGGTGGTTGTTGTTACATGATGTGCCATTCCACGCAACGCTGTTATTTTGATTTAACTTCCTAAAGTGTTTAGCAGTGATGATGGATCTGTTACTAAGCGTTTAGTGAATGGCATTCAAACCCTTTGCATAAAAAGGGAAGTCTGTGTTGAGTTGTGTACATGTTATCTGTAAGAGTACAGCAAAATATCTAAAAAGTAAACAGACAAAAACTGCACATGACCTGTTTGAGCAGACAACAGCATAATCTGTGTATTCTGATTCACAAACAAAAACGAGTCAGTTATTTTTAGAGTGCTTGATTCTGTCAAATAAATTGCTCGTTAACTATAGTAACAAACATGTTATGCATGACAAAAAAAAAGATGTACTGTCCTGTCTCACAAAGTCCTTGAAAATGTTTAGGATAAGATATTTCAAATAGTTTTAGGGAACTCTTTATATTCAATAAGGCTGGATTTATTTGATCGGGAATACAAAGAAAGTTGTTTAAGGTGATATATATATATATATATATATATATATGCAACGCATTGTAATAAAGTCAGGGTTACTGACACTTTAAGTTAGCTATTAACATGCATTATTCACACTGCTATAGAAACATCCTTATTTACTCACCCTCAAGTTGTTCCAAACCTTTTGATTGACAGTATAAACTTCTGTTTAGATGATTCACAAAGAAGATATTTTGAAGAATATGGGTCAACCAAACAGTTGAACCAAACCTCCATGGTATTTTTTGTTTCCTCATGTATTGAAGTCAGTGGCTTTCCAGATGGGAAAGTTTGTGAGTGGGGTATAAATTCTCAGGAAAGTAGGTTGTTTCATAAAGGAAATGTTAATTTTGTTATGGCCTGCATTATTAATGTTCATAGAGCATTTAATTTGGTATGACTCATAGTTCTGCAGTCACAAATAGATGCGCATCTCGCAGTAAAGCCAGGTTTTTTTTGTGATTGGCAGTAAATCTCCATCACCTGCTGGTTCAAAACATTGTTTTGTCTCAACAGGGTTGGGAAGACATCACTGATGAACCAGTATGTGAATAGGAAGTTCAGTAATCATTATGAACGTGAAATTGGAGCAGATTGTGACAAAAGAAGTGATGGTTTATGACGAGATGCGCAATGCAGGTAGAATCGCATGGTTATTGCACATGTGCTCCTAAACTCAATTTAATGTATATTTCAGTGCTATATTCGGAAGTGACACTACTAAATATAAAACAGCGTGTGAAAAGCGCTTGTACATTTGAATTGTGAAGCTTGCGTTGTGAAGTTTTGTGCTTAAAGAGTACAGCAAAATATGAATAATAAAAAAGTAAACAGACAAAACATCTTTCTGTTGTGTTAATTTTGTTGCAGACAAACATGCAGCATAATCTGTGTATTCTGATTCACAAACATACGAGTCAGTTATTTTTACTCCGTTTGATTCTATCTAATAAATTGCTCGATAAGGCTGGATTTATTTGATCAGGAATACAATTTAACATTGTTTAATATATATATGTGCATTTAGGTGTTCAGCTCAAAATTGTGTATCGAGTTGTTTGAACATGCACTATAAATACACTGCTATAGAAACATCCTGTTACACTCTTCCAGTGCACTGTTTGACTGACAGTATAAACTTATGTTTAGATGATTCACGGCCAGCACTGGGAATGGAGAACTTCCCTGTGTGGTGCTGGGCAACAAAAACGATCTGGAGAATAGACCTGGGTTCAATTTTCATGATCTCTTAAAGAGCTTTCCAGATTGGGAACGTTTAAGTGTATTTTAGGAAAGTAGGTTGTTTCATAAAGGAAATTTAAATTTGATAAATGTTTTCAGTATTAATGTTCATTAAAGCATTTAATTTTTCTGTAATGAAAATAAAAGATTCTGCAGTCACAAATAGATGTGTTTTCTCCAGGTTTTTTTTAATGTGTGATTTTCTGCCATTATATTAAAACATTGTTTTGTCTCACCCTGACCATTTTGAAGACATAAAATGAAATGAACCAGTATGTGAATAGGAAGTTCAGTAATCAGTACAAAGCTACTATTGGAGCAGATTTCCTGACAAAAGAAGTGATGGTTGATGACCGACTTGTCACAATGCAGGTAGAGATGACGGGTTATTTTTCTAAAAGCATGTGATGCTTTGAAATAAAACATGAAAGCATCTGAAGTTTTTTTTATTTTCCCCTAGACCAACATGTGTCATCTCATTATATGAACTAGCTTTAAATTTTTCATTTATAGGTTTTATTTATGATTTCTGTTATCATTTCTCACCCTAATATTGTTTCAAGCATGTATGACTTTTTATTTCTACTGAGGAACACAAAAATAATAAGCGTCACTGGCATACTGTATAAATCTGTCTGTTTGTAAGAATGTTTTATAATGCAGCCTGACAGAATGTTCATATATGAAAGAAGGTTTATGTGAGTGTTCGTGTTTCATTCAGATATGGGACACAGCAGGTCAAGAGCGGTTCCAGTCTCTGGGTGTGGCTTTCTACCGCGGTGCAGACTGCTGTGTGCTGGTGTTCGACGTCACTGCCCCAAACACCTTCAAGACACTGGACAGCTGGAGGGATGAGTTTCTAATCCAGGCTCAAACTTTTACACCAGAACTTCCCCTTTGTGGTGGGCAACACCACCATTATGACCATCTGGAGAATAGATAAATGGCTGCAATGATTTCTGCGGTGTGTACATTGAGTGTGTGTGTGTGTGTTATACTGTTATTTTATGGGTTAACATGCAGAGCACAAATTCAGTATGTCACACTTTCAGTAATTTGATAAATGTTTTCAAAATATTTTTACAAATTAAAGCCATTTTGGATATTTATTATTGTCAGCCTCTTAAAATAAAGTAAATACACAGATTATGACATGAACACTACTTAATGTTTTCTTTTATCATGTTTTTTTAATGAGGATTTTTCTTCATTATTATATTAAAACTGTTGTGTCACCCTGACCATTTTGAAAATAAAATAAATGAAAACATGTTCATCATGTAAACGGTGTTTTTAAGTCAAAAGTCCCATCACACAGTAATACCAGTAAATTGCCATAAAATTACCAGAACAATTTTACAAGTAAATACAAAAATGCACTGTTCACACAGGCAATGACGTTCTGTCTTTTTACCGGTAAAGCACCATTCACACATCAGTTTCAAAATATCAGTCAATACTCTGACATCATTAACCAGAAATGACCTCTTGACGGCTGTATCTCTGTGTTGTGTTTGTAAACATGGAGGAGTATACGTGGTGTGTTTTTGTTGATGTTTTTACCGAGTCAAACATTCACATTCATGCGGCTGCTTTTGGCGTAGACATCATATTAGACAACTTCAAACCGAACTACACCGCGTGGGATGTGTCATCTGCATCAGAATGTTATGATTGGCCCAGAGTAGATGTTTATTTCAGCATGTTCTGAACTTGTGTGTGTTCATACCAGTAATCTCGCTCTGCGTTCACACAGACCACATGGTAATGTTACAACTCATTTCAGAAAGATAAATTGCCGGAAAGAATGTACCGGTATTTTAGAAAAGATCCTGTTCACACATGATCTCTTAATGGTAATTTACCAGTAGACTGTATGTGTGAAAGGGGCTATTGTGAGTATGAATTGCATTTTTAGTGCATTCAGTGAATAACTAATAACTTTTTCTTTTCTTTTTACAATCTATGTTATTGACCCATGTACATATAACTGTGTGTATGTAATTTATTTCGTATATACATCAGAATACACATGTGAAGCGTTTAAACCCCTGAACTTTCAGTGAGTGACACCTCAAATAACTAAGAAGACTTATGATTTTTCATCGAGAATGCATAAACAACAAAAGTTTAGTATGACTGGAAATTGTGTTTTTGAAAGAAGTCTCTTATGCTCACTTAGGCTGCATTTATTTGATTTAAAATACATTAAAACATTATTACAGGTATTATAAATGAAGTATTTTTTCAAAAGATAATTTATTCTAGTGATGGCAAAGCTATTCCTCCAGTCTCCAGTGTCACATGATGCTTCAGAAATAATTCTAAAATGGTGATTTGGTCCTCATCTTTTCGTGGAAACTTATGCTTTTTTCCCCAGGATTCTTTAATGAAAGTTCAAAAGAACAGCATTTATTTGAAAAACGTATAATCCATTTAATACATTCTTACTGCCCTAAACTTTGAAACAATTGTGTACATTGAAGGACCTGAGCCATATCGCCTAGTGTCATGGTGGAGGCTTTTGCAAACACACTTTTTCTCATGTTGAATATAATCATGCACCTATGACCTTAATCACAGTCTCTGTAAATGTCACATTTTGCTTCTTTCATACATTTTCGCCCTCAGGTAACAACCAAGCGGGCACAGGCTTGGTGTCAGAGTAAGAACAACATCCCGTATTTTGAGACCAGTGCAAAGGAGGCCATCAATGTAGAGCAGGCTTTCCAGACCATCGCGCGCAATGCACTCAAACAGGTATGTTTGTTGAAATACGTGCTGCGTTGGGTGTGAAAAGTGATGAAGCCCAAAGTATGCTTACAAACAATACACTTGATGCAAATATCATCATTAACATAGTATGCACACAGTCAAGAGTTTTCTAATTGTGCATGAGATGAGCTCAGCAGACATGCGCCTTGGTTTTTGCATTAATTAGTTTGTCTGCAAGGTGGCAACATTGCTAAGGCAGCCTATTTTTCTTAGTCGATAAGAAATCAGTGAGACCGAACAACAACAAACTACTGTAGATGGTAACATCAAAACATTGCGTAACGAGTTAAGAGATACAAGCTCTGGTTCAAACAAGGACAACAAGTACAATTTTTAACAGTGATGTAAAGAAGGCTGTTTCTGAAAATAAAAAAATGGTTTCTTTGATATTAAAAAGGTCATTGTAGATATTTTTTCAGTTCCTATCTTGAAATTGTGAGTTTACATTTTGCAACTTGTCTTACAAAAAAAAAAAAATTCCTATGAATTTTGAGTTTACATTTCGCAATAGTTTTTTTCCCGGCATGGAATAAAAATAGAAAAGATAATTGCATTTTTATCTCACATTTTTTCACAAAATTGCAAGAATTCTGAGTTTATATCTCACAATTCAGAATCAGAGACAAGGATGAAACTTTCGTTCACATGTCGAGTGCCTATGTTTCTGTCGAATGGAGTATACTTTAAAAGGCTGTGTATTTGGCTGTATGTATTTGCTTAGTGTTTGCATCAAAACTAAAGTATACTTTGGACTTATCTGTAACCATTTTTGTATTTTGTAGGAAACCGAAGTGGAGTTATACAACGAGTTCCCTGAGCCAATTAAACTAGACCGGAACGATAGAGCCAAGCCGTCAGCAGAGGCGTGTAGCTGCTGAGGACCTCCAGGGGGCGCAACATTTCACCCTCTCTCGCGTTCTTTCTTCCCCCCCCTTTACTCGATATAATCACTGGCCTTTATAGACCAGCAGACTTCCTCTCATTCAGTATCCTACAGTTCTCATTCACAGCCTTAGACACAAACACACACCCACATATGCTCAAGAGGCTCAATCTGACACGCGTTTTCGTACACGAACCCCGACACCTCGCGGAACCGTCGCCTCGCCCACGTAAAAAGTCCTACTGAAACTCTTCACAACACTTGAATGGCTCTTGAGACTTTTTATGATCCAGTCCCGCAGTGCAATTGGAATACGTTTGACGTGAACGCTGAAAGATGGGGGGTGTATCAGAGCCGTGCGTTGATACCATAACTACAAGCCATGTTCAACTGCTTCATCATCATGCTTGAAATAAAATGGCGGCCTGACGTAAAGCATGCTACATTTGCATCTTAAAGTCGTGAACATGAAAACGCTCCTCAGTTTGTGACGTCCCAAAGCACTGGAGGTCTACCACTGCCCCCGCTTTTACATCTGAGAACTGCAGTCAATTAATCCAGTGTACGCCCAATCGCTGTCCTCAAAATGGAAATGAATGAAAATTGTAAATTAATGGAAAATATGAATAGCAAACCATGCAATGGGAAGTTTAGATATTACATCTAAATGATCTACTATTCATACTATTATGACAATTAGAATTTCTATGTATTATTTTTACCCTCATGTCAGCATGACCGAATCACCGCGAGGCTGCCATGGACAAGCAGTGGCGTAGACTATCTCTTGTCGTTTGTTTTTTTCTTTCATATCTTGCTCGGACTCTACCAGTAGCTTAGGATGGTAGAGAATTGAAGTGCTCCGTATCACTCGGATCTTTTCCTGTCTGTTTGTTCATTATTATTGTAATTATTATTATGTGTTGCAACACATTCAAATAAACACAACTAGAAAACATTGGGGGAAAACTGAATTGTTCATGACATTTAATAAAAAAAATGCACAGCATATACATTGTTCAAGATAAATGTATTTCGATGTAATGGAAATAAAATTAAGTTGTTGAATAAAACTGTATTTTGTGTGCATTGTTATTAAGAAGTGAACTGGAACTATTTGAAAGGAACGAATGAAATGTCTACAAATCAACTATTATAAGTTGCATGTTTTTCAGCATACAGTATAAAAAGGAAGAATACATACTGACTACTTGGCAAATGATCTGTCAACGGTCTTAAAGGAGAACTTCATTCTCAGGCCATCCAGATGAGTTTGTTCTTCATTGAAAGAACATATTTGGACAAATTTAGTATTGCATTACTTGCTCATCAACGGATCCTCTACAGTGAATGGGTGCCATCAGAATGTGAGTTCAAACAGGAGTTTAAAAACATAAAAATAATCCACACATCTCCAGTCCATCAATTAAAGTACTCCGTTTGTGAAGAACAAAATCCATCAAGATGTTTAACTTTTTTGTAGCGTTTAAACCATTGCTGCTGGATAAATAAAAGTCCTCTCAATAATATAGCTTTCTCTGGAAAAATTAATCTAGTCTAAATCAGGAGAGAAATACACACAGATCAAGCACTGTTCACAAGTAAAAACAGTTCTAAACGATTATGTTGATGGATTTTTATGAGAGAACAAGTGGGGATTTTTCTAACTAGAGGAAGACTTATTATGGACTTGTATTTTGGCCGGAAGTGATGGTTTAGTTAAAATGTCTTAATACTAGTTAATTTCTAATGAATCAGTTTTTTATCAGGTGTTTAAATTCTCATTCTGACGGCACCCATTCACTTGCAAAGGATCCACTGATGAGCAAGTGATGTTATGTTAAATGTATTTAAATCTGTTTTGAAGAAACATCAACAACATGGCCTGAGGTGAATACATTTTAAGCTATTTTATTATTGAACTACTACTTTAAAGAACATTTTTAGGCATGTCAAGGTGCATTTTCAATCTTTTGGTCATTCTGAAGAACATTGTGATTGTTTTCAAGTTCTTGGTTTCTTGCTGGAACCCGATCCCAGCAGCCACTGCTGGAGAGGCCCAGCCGGCTTGCTTTGCTTCTCTGCTGCAGGCTTTTCTTCAGGTGATTTAGCTGAAGAGTCTTCATCAGGATTCTTCCTCTTAGTTGGCGAGGCAGTTTTCAGCCAGCTCATCATCATTTTACTGCTGGCAGTGGGTTGAGCGGTCTACACAGGGTAGAAGGCGGGAGATCAGTATTTAAAACTAATCAAGTTCACATTCATATGTCAAAAATTGTAATATTGGTTTGCGATCTTTATGATCCTTTCAAATGTCTGTAATGTAAACATTTAATTTATTCTTATCCTATACCCAGAACATAATCCTAAACTATGAAAATCCATCCTAAAAATATTAGCACATTATTCTTCAAAGGTTTGGGGTATTCATTTTTGATAATGAAATACAATTTATTTCAGCAAGGATGCATTAAATTGATCAAAAGCAACAGTAAAGTAATTCATAATGTTAAAAATATTTATATTCCAAATAAATGCTGTTGCTTTCAACTTAGTATTCATCAAAGAATCAAGAAGAGTAAATAAATAGCATTTAAAAATATATTCAAATAGAAAAACAATCATTTCAAACCCTATTTTTTTACATTTAATAATAGAGGATAAATGAATAAACTAGTGTAAAAATAGTTTTAAGTGCATTTGTTTTCTAAAAATGCCCAAATGTTCACCTTCTTAACTGTGGGGTCTACAGGCTGCAGACACTCTGGGGAGTTGTTGCGGGAATTGTTGACCAATGAGGAGACGGGGTGAAAGGTTAAGGAGGACTTTGGCTGAAGCAATTTCGTTGCTTCCAGTGATTTTACTTCTCCAAAGTCTAACCACCGTCTTACCTCATCCTCTCCGTCTAGCACGGCTGGCATCCTGTTACACAACATTAACTTAAGGTTCATTTGACCCATCACAAAAGATGTATGACTCTATGAAAACTCCATGAATCATATCTATGCACTCAACCTGTCATGGATGCTCTGAAGATTCGGAGAGGAGTCTACAGTAATAACAGTGTAAGTATACAACGCCTCTCCACCACAAGGAGGAGTCCAGGAGTCAAAGAGCCCTGCCATTGTCAGCAGACGCCACCCTGTCCAGTCACTGTCGTCCTGATCACTCTGTAGACACGTGGAGGAATAAACAGATGAGTAAGCCCGGGATAAGTTAACAAATGTACTTCTTACGACTGTCAGACTTTGGCTAACCTCTCCTTGGTCCAAACTTTGGTCACTTTTAGTTTTCTGTGTATTTTGTTGACTAGGCACTTGACCTCCTTGGCTTTGAGGGAAGTAAATGAAGAAAGGCTGTTTCTCTTTCTCCGTTCGCATCCATTCATAGAATCCATCGGCTAGAATGACACAGCGCTGTCCTTTCAGAAGAGGATCCTGTACAATACGTTTTCAGCAACAAGTCATTTGTCTGTCTACAGAATATTAGAAGATATTTGGTGTTTAATACATAATAGAGTGCCACGGTGCCTGTCCACTTTTTCAAGTGTTTTTTTTTGGTACGATTTTTGCAATTTATCAATTTACTATATATAATATATAAACCTCCGTTTTCACAGACAAGGCTTAAGCCTAGTCCCAGACTAAAATGTAAGTCTGAGCGGTTTCAAATGAAAGAAACTTGCACTGACTGATCTTAAAATATATCAGTGTCTTTGTTTTGTCTCAAGACGTGAACCAGTAATGTTTTTTTTAAGGCCCATTAATATAAAAATACTTAAATGTCCTAAATTAATTATGGCCTAATCCTGGTTTAGTCTAAGCCCTGTCTGTGAAACCAGGCCATAATGTTTATTGTAAAATAATTAGGGATGCACGATATTATTGGACTGATATCAGAATTGGCCGATAATGGCTTTAAATGTAAATATCGGCATTGGCCCGATATGAAATAGTATGCCGATATGTCTTGCCGATAAGAGGAATGGGTTAACTCACATGTGCTCAGGGTGTGCTAGTGATTAGATCACGTCAGCAGTGTGGTCATTCTTGAAGCAAAGTTTTGTCTGAATCATGATACGATTCACTCATGTAACATTTAGACTGCGTTTCTGATTAATTGATGTCATAAAATAATGAGTATGTTTTGATTTAAAGGTCAGAATTTATTATGTTGAGCTGAACTTAGGACCAATGTGATTTCACTGTTCATGTGGAATGAATGAGGGTGTGTTATGTACCTTGTAAGACTTCTTTGCTAGCAGGCTTTCACTGCGACAGTTAGAGGTGTTGTACTGCATCTTACTGGGGTCATTCTCTCTGAACCACGCCGGGATGAGACCCCAGCGCATCGCTGCCAACACACACTCATCTACAGGGGCATCCTATGAAAAGCACTTCATTAAACAGCTGTTCTTCAGGGACAAACGTTGTGCATAGATGTTTTGACATGCCTTGTTGAAGTGTCTGTTGGACAGCAGTACGGGGCTGAAGGACTGAGGACTCTTGTTGTATGATGGCTGGTATTTGTCAGTGTCTCCGTCCTTCCACCGGGGCCTGTGTGGTTGTCCTGTCCTGTCCTGATAGTGAGCCGCACGACTGAGCTCATTCGCCGCAAGAGTGCAAGCCGTTCTCCCGCACATTCTGGCACATGCCAAACCTACGTGAAGTCACCACAAATTAGGCAATGCATTTACTAAATGCTTTAAATTAATTGTCTTGCTGAGATTTTGCTTTTTTTTTGCTAAAATTAAAACAACACAAACACTGGAATTTGCATTTATTTGTATAGCGAATGTTTTTCTACAATAATTATGCAGGATTTTCAATATGGTACATTTACTTACATTACTAAATTCTTTATTCACAAATGTAAATGGGCATCACACACAAAAAAACTGCTTATTTTAGAACAGAAATTGGTTACTTTCCTTGCTTATTTAAAATTAACCAGACATAAAGCAAAATTACTGTATATTACGCAAAAGCCTTCAGTCTCTCGTCAATATTTATTAGTTGGTTGATTTACAACTCACAACATTTATGTTATTTGCATAAAGATGCTGATATACATATCTGTACATTAACTTTTTATATTAATATTCTTGTTTATCGTAATATTTCATTTTTCTATCTTTTTTATTTCATGGTTAGCTGTGGTTGTGCTCACTGTTCAAAATGTTGCCATAAAAACCATTTACTTAACGCAACATTAAGCTAACAAAGCACTTCTAAACGGTTCAATCGGTTCTTTCAAACGGTTCAAAAAAGCGATTCAGTGATTCTTTTGCGTCATTGCGTAAAACGTAATCGCGCGGTTTCTGACGTTCAAGGAAATCGTCTAATAAAGTATTGGCCGAGGAAGTTCCTTACTTTTCTTATAATTCTTGATTGCCAAATAGTTCTCAGTTTATTAGAAATGAAGCATGTGCGAAGACGGTTCTCAGTTTGGCCCAGTGACATGTTGACTGACTCGACAAACGCTCCCGACAGTCTAACGTTACCTCAGTCATGACACGTTCTAGCATTTCATCAAGAAGAACCGACTCACATGAACAATTCTTTCGCAGAATTGAAGCTGTTATGTCGTTAAAACTTGAGCAACATCACGGTTTCATCAGCTTCCTTGCTTTAACTTCGTAAGAGGCTGCACGCCGTTTAATTTGACCTCAAAATTTCACCTCAAAGCTTATTTGTTTTAGGTGAAGCGGATGGACAGCTAATGTAACGTTACAGTCGCAAGCAACGGTTTCTGCACACCCACAGTTTGCGTCTTCGTAAACTGTCAAACACGACACTGATGCACTAACAGATAATACATACTACAAACATAAAGTGGTAAAGTAAAGGGTATTCCTACCAGCACAACAAGTCCTTATTCTGAGGTAAAAGAGAGCAGAAAGAGCAACGATGGTACAGGTACTGTTCCCTGAAGACAAGTGTGTAAACACGAAATGGCGCCCTCTGTTATAACAACCAGTCATAACAATTCAAACTAAAGCTTTGCATACAGAATAGAAAAGCGGTGATACAATCCAGTAATTTAACAAAATTTTGTTTTTATTTCCAAACACACACATACATGCAACTGCGATGTGATGGTTTTTAAGTTTACAAAAATCAGACAGAACGGAATTCAACATGGACTGAAATAAACGATAGCATATGAATGTACAAACCCAATATTTCCATGTACAATACCTTTATTTTCTTTTAATCATATAAAAACTTAACATTTCCGTGTAGTAGGCTAAGAAAATACTATCAACGCTATGACAACAGATTTCAAGGAACACTTCTCCAAAAATTAAATTCTGTCTCTTTTTTCATCCTTATTGTTCCTGTATGATTTTTTTTTCTTGTTTGGAACTTAAAAGAAGAAATGCCGTTTTTTGTCCATGCAATGAGTTAATGGTCCCCGAATTGGTTTGGCTACCAACATTCTTTAAAATACCATCTTTCATATTCCACAGGAGATGTCGGTGATGGAACGAAATGATGACAAGGGTTTCATTTTTGGTGAACTATTCCTTTAACAATATCAATCCACTATGTTAATCAGCTGCAAATGGGAACTGTACACAAAGGCAAAATTAATTAAATGTATAATAATATTCTGCCATCAACAAGTCAAGTCAGTGGCACTTAAAAACTAGTGTCAAACATCTTTATTATCACAAGCACAACTAGTAACATCAGGTCTTACTTTGTATGGAGAGTAACCAAAACATATGAACATTATATTAAAGGTTTGTTTACTTGTTCTTCAAGCTGTTTGAATGTTGAAGTTGTCTTTATGAAGTGTCCATAACCAACAAACATTAAAGAAAACACGCCACGGTCAAGCTGCCGGTCATATTTATCCATCTAAGAGTTTGAGAATACTTTCTCTCTCTTTCAAAGCTTTCCATGCCTGATCTTTCTCTTTTTTCGTTGGAGTGCGTTTCTTTTGCCTGGCTGCCATGATGCGACGGAACGCCTCCATGACCTCGTTATCAGCCACTCGGACCCGCTGTCGAAGCTCCTGTTTTCGCATTTCATCCCGTGCCAACCTGCATGAACGGGGTGAAGCGTAAATGTGACTTTCCTAATCTCACATTAATCCTGGTATTTCACAAAGTGTAATGGAAAAAAAAATACTGTACCAAAAGATATATCTAAAAATACACACTTGACTTCTTCAATACAGCTCTCCAAGTTATCATCTAAGTAAAACTATAGAAAGAAAATCATAACTTGTCGCATCATACTGCTCCCTCTAACTCTTTGAAAGATTACAGGCTTATTTTCACGAGCTACTCTTCGTCTTGTGCTGACAGCAGTTTTGATCTGGATCTGAGACTCACTTGAGCAGCTCCTGCTTGCGCGAGCGGTTGTGAGCGGTTAGCGCTTTGAGTTCAGCCTGTCTTTTCTGCAGCTCGGCCAGCACCTCGTCTTCAGACTCTCCGCCGACACCTTGCCTCTCCTCAGAGTCCAGCAGCCCCTGAGACACCAGCTCCTCTCTTATACGAGCCTCCAGAGAGCGTGTGTGAGGCACACTGGGAGCAACAGAACAAAAGAACATTTAAAAATACACCTGAACCTCTTTACTTTATTCATCAAGATGCCTCTGAAACAACTTTCCTTTATGGATAATGTCACCCAGGCAAAATAACTAAATATTCTGTTTCACTCATTCAAAATGCATCACATTCTAGAAGTATAATAAGTTGTGAGTGCTGATTTATCTTGACTATAAATAGTCAAAGATAGAGATAATGGATATTGCCAATTTAGCTCAAAAAAGGGACACTTCATTGTCTCACTTTTTATAATGTAAAAACAATTCATTGTTTGGTGTCTGCTAGTATACAAGGGAAAAAATAAATACTATTATTAAAATCAACTAGATTGTGGGTTGCCTGAACAACTAGTTATCTAATCAATCTTATTTGCCCCTAAATGATTAGACTGCTTTCATAAGATGAGTTGTTTTGGAATACAGTTTGAAAAAGCACAATAAAATAAGGTGCTAAAACAAAGAGTATTTTTAACTTGACATGTCATCTTCAAAGCTTGTGGCGAGATGCGCAAAAACATCCACCTGAATGTGTTTTGATGTAGTGCTGGTGATCCTTATTTAGCAAGAATGCATAATTATCAGAAGTGACAGTAAATACTTATTGTGTTTACAAAATATTTATATTTCAAATAAATGCTGTTATATTGAACTTTATATTCACTAAAGACTACTTAAAAAACATTTCAATTTAAAAAACATTTACTGTCATTGAGCATTAAATCAGCATATTAGAATGATTTCTGATGGATCATGTGACACTGAAGACTGTAATGATGATGAAATTTCTGCTTTGATCACCCAAAAATAAATTACATTTTCAAATGTATTAAAATAGAAAATATTTCTTTTAAATTGTAGTAACATTTCACAGTATTGCTGTTTTTATTGTATTTGAGGATCAAATAGATGCAGACGTGGAGAGCATAAAGCACGTATTTCAACATTTTAAAACAAAAATAATCTAAATAAATAAGTAAACATCACTAACTGACTAAATCATAAAATAAAACATTTACCTGAAGGCTTTACCCTGGCTACGAGGTGATGTACCAGCCCCGTCATCCTTCCCTGGAATGTCTGGAATGGGGGAATCCTCCATAGGGGATATGATGTTTTCCTACATATTTGAAAACGGACATGACTAAAACATAAGCTGAGCTGACTAAATATTGCACAACTTAAGTAGGGCTGTCGCGATTTGTCGATTTGTCGCATTTCACAGACGAGAATCCATAAAACACATTATTAGACTATTTTCCAAGGCTGCATTATATATAACACCCATTTAAAATCATAATTAAGCACAATTGTGAATTTACAAACGCTACGATTTAATTAAATAATTATATGCGATGCAGTTCTAATACAGTATTTGCACTTTTATTATTTACATGCGTGTAGGTTAAGTACATGCTTCACCCAGCGGCTCCGTTCACAGTAGTTCCGCAGAAACTGTTATCATTTACATGTGGAGCGTCTCAAACTCCATCTCTGCATGTTGTTGTGAGTTTGGGTTTATTATAACGTTCATCTGGGAACGCAACTTGCGCCATTTCATCAGATTTGTAAGGTAAATCATTTATAAATCTACAAATAAAAACTCAAACACTCATTCTGAGTTTACACGTTTCGATGTCCACATATTCATTTAATTACAGCGACTATAGCATTTCTGTCCTAAAGAAATGGCCAGATATTAAAGATTAAGTGGAATTTTGAATTAAATGGTGCTTGGTCAATATTAAACGAGGATTAGATCGCGCAGTAATGTGTAAAAATTATCATCAGGCCGTCGGCGCCCCCTGCAGGCCTTTGTTGTTATGCGTAATCTACATTAGCTCTATTGTTTATGATACATTATGTATTTTAACAGATTAATTTAATAAAATAATATGATTTCTTGCTTTTTATACTTTATTTGAACTAATTATCATTACATCATTGCTATTATATATGTATTTTAAGTCCTTTTAAAAGCTATTGTTCACTTACTATCTATTTTTATTACCACAAAAAAATGTATTATAATTACAGGGCCCTATGAAATCCGTTTATTTCCAAATTCAGTTTTTTACATTTTCATTTTTTGTTTTAATGGTTAAATTAAGTATTTTTTTATTTCTTTTTTTCAGAAATACTGCACATTTACATTTTTCACCTAAATAAATTCTGGTAAATAACATTTCTGGTAAATACTCCTCTGAAAAGTGTGTTTTGATTATAATTGTATTCGTAGTAGACTAGAACAAGTGGATATGTTGTAATTCTCACACTATAATACTGAACTGATTTAAGTGATTTGGACTATGAGATGGACACTTGCTTCTTGCACTCTATGTTGCACTTTACTTTTGTTTTAAAAAAGGATTTCATAGAAATTTGGAAATTTGGTTTAATGAAATATTCTTAAGCAAAATTGTTGATTTTTCTGTGGGAAATGAATAGTTTGGATTAATCGATAAATTAGTCGATAGATTAATTGAAATAAAAATAGTAGTTAGTGGCAGCTCTAAACTTAAGTACTTATTTTAGCACATCTTGAGTCACTGACCTCAACAAGTGCTTGTAGAAGCCGCTGAGTAAGAGGGCCAAAAGGACAGCCGTCCTCTGGAGGTTCATGCTGAGACTCTGATTTCTTCATTAAGGCATCTACATCTGCACAAACCAGAATAATAGAAGATAAAAGCAACAGATTTAAGGCTAGACGCAACAAAAAAATGACAATGTTGCAACTGGAATCTCATCTTAAATGACACCATTACCTTTAGCATCCAGTTCAGAAAGAGGACCCATCATGCTTTTTTTCTTGTCGTTGGCTCTCGCCCCCTCTCTTTGCTCCTCCAACAAGTCCTCCTGAGCCCAGCGTTGGGAATAGTGCTTTCCAAGGACTGGTATCTGCAAAGAAAGCCAACAGTGAGGGCTCAGAAATGAACAACCAACACAAAAGCCATTCAACATGCGTTTCTCTGAATACAGAATCAGTTGAAGAAAAGGAAAGAGAAGGCTGCAGTAATGTAGAGCAGGAACTGGTTTCTAAAAGATCTTTACCTTGTAGTATTCAGCTTCATCATCGGGGGGTTTGAGCAGCTCTTCCAGAACTCTGATCTCTTCATTTGTGATGTCTGCACAGAAAGGCTCCACCGAGGCCCAGAATCTGTTATACACACATATATAACCACAAATTACTAAATGCACTATCATTCACTAGTTTGGGGTCGGTAAGATTTTTAAAATGTTTTTGAAAGAACAAAACTGTATTTATTTGATCGAAAATACAGAAAAAATTTGTATAAGGTTACGGTATAATACTGTGAGATATTAAAATGTTTAAGTATTAAAATAACTTTTTTCTAACTGAATATATTTTAAAATGTAATTTATTGGCAAAGCTGATTTTTAGAAGCCATAACTTAGTCTTTAGTGCCACATGATCCATTTATTATTATTATCAATGTTGTAGTTGTGCTGCTTATATTTAATTATAGTTATTTTTTTTATGTAGTAATATTTAAGAATATTCACATGTTACATTTATTAATATTTTCGTGGAAAACAAGATATATTTGTTTGGTAAAATAGAACGTTTTTAAGAACCACATATGTTTAAAAAATGAGAAATCTTTAAATCTAGAAATGTCTTTACTGTCTATGTTTTTATCAATTTAATGCATTTAATTTCTGAATAAAAATGTAAGACTTTGATCAGTGTTTAAATAATATTTTATCTGTATTTACTGAATACTCATAACTTAATGTCTCCTCTGGAATCAATAAAGCATGAAATAAAAAGTCTTAAAAATCTCATTTCAAATATTTAATATCAAGAGTTTCTGTAGGAGACATGATGGCAAAACCAAAACTGTAGCTTTTATCCAACAAACCTGTTGGGAGCATCATTTTTAGGGTTGCGGGGTATATCTTGGGGTTCGACTTCAAATTCAAAGTCCGGGACCTTGGTCTGCATGTTCTTAGTCTTCGGTCTACCTGGCCCAGGTCCGGGACCATGACTTCCTTTTCCATCAAGCTTCTGTTTTTTGGGCTTAGAATGGCGAGAAGAGGCTGCGAGATCTGGATCCTTCCCTAATTTCAGAAACCTTTTGTCCCCTTTTTTGTCCTGCCAGTCTGTAAGGATCTGTTTCAGAGAGTAAACATAAATCACTTTAGGCAGTGAGTGGGAGGAAGACAAATAGAAAAACACTGCTCACCTGTCTCTGTTCTTCCAGCGCCCTGAGACGTCGACTTGCAGAGGACAGGAGTGTTTCCAGCTCCAGCTGAAGTGTGTCCAGCTCTTCAATGCCAATGCCATCGTCTTCTGAGCGGCTGAGTACAGCTGTGTAGCGTGGACACACTTTCACGTGGTCCACAGGTTTGAAGTCATAGTACTTCAGAGGTGGACAGTCCTTCAGTTCACTCATCTTCTCATGAACAGGAAGCTATATCTGAATATAAGAGTATTAGAAAAGGTCAGGGGTGTGGTCATGTGGTAAAAGCAGGATTGCACCGAAGTAATGCAAGCAAACCCAGAAGAGATGGACTTCTGTAGATGTTATTTAAAAGATTTTATAGGTGAAATTTTTAATATTTTATACATTGCATCCCTGTAATTTATTTCACTCTGTTATGTAATACTGGCGCATATATATGATATCTGTGTGTGATAATGAGCAGTCACTTTTAGCTAACAGCTACATGCTAATTCTGCTGCATGCTGTTCAAACCACAGACAACGGTTTGTTATATTTTATCAATAAATATGTATATTAATTTCAATGAAAAGACTTGTGTCGTCAATCAAACAATATGTTAAAACACCAAAGAGAACACTAACTGAGCTCATACAAGGCATTTATTCATAAAATTGTCTTGTTTACCTCCGATGAAGGGGCATCCATTACTGACTAAACCATTATCTCAGCACAGGGGGACACAACTCGCCTATTCAGTTTTAATAACAAGAACCTGTATAACAGTGGCTTTAGTGTGATCAACGTACGTGTTAACACAGTCTGACCAATATTTATGCACTATTTGCAAACTCTTTTTTCAATATCAGATAAATACCCCCTCTCGACAGTTAACATCCACCAAATAACATCGCAGCGCATAGAATGGTACATTCCTGAAAGAAGCGAGTCCAAACAGTATAACGTTAATCAAAGATAATTTATTTTGCAAAGCTCGTGCGTTTAAAACCACAAAAGAGTTCAGTTTTATTTCAACACATTGATATCGTTTGATCATAACATTTATGATTTCAGCGTATTTGACCTATCGTGTTATTTGCCATATAAGGAAGAAAAAGCGAATAAAGGTAAGATTGCTACTGAGCTTGACCGTAAACATAAGAATATTTGTGAAATGTTACGGTCGTTTTGGTCTTTATGTAATTATCTCAATATACGCGCTTAAAATAGAAACAGAAAACCTGTATTTGAATGAACATGTATTTAATTATATATAATTCACTCATATATATTTAAAACACGATCTAATGATTAACCAAATGCCCTTCTAATAGGTGTATTACGGGAAAGTGCGAACGCAATGGAGGCGTGTTTTCTGATTTCCAGGCGTGGCGTGCGGACTTCCGTCTTCCTCCACAGACCTCATATACAATGGTAAGAGATTTACATTTTTAAAGTTCCTTTGATTGTTTTTTATTATAGCGCTAGCAATCAAATAACGCAATAAACAGCCTTAGCGTGAACCATTTGCACGCGGTCGCCGCAGTGTTTTTTGGTTTATTTGATCGAGTGATGTTAGTCTGTCTTGATTCATGCTAGATGGCTTACGTCAGTGATTTTACAGGCAAATCCTTTTTTGGCAGATTGAAAACATTAAATGCTCATTACACTCCACAGATACAATATTTAATAACTGGCACGTGTTTAATTAATTTAAAACAGCCAATAGTTGTCAATAAGTGACATTCAGGCGGTTTATTGGCACCTTCACCTAACGTTAAATGAACACGACCTCACTGGAATGGCCGAACACAAAGCTACTCTTCCACCCTCTGACAATCACGCTTCTGTGTGTTTATGATTATTATATGGACTATTAGCGTATAGAATGAGGATTTGCTTAATTAAATGTTCTCCTTTTTGTATGTAGACAGCAACATTGCGACCCTATCTGAATGCGGTGCGCGCCACTCTTCAAGCAGCCCTGTGTCTGGAGAACTTCTCCTCTCAGGTGGTGGAGAGACACAACAAGCCTGAGGTGGAAGTTAGGTGAGGAAATCACTAATTATGCCCACATCCGTCGTGTGTGTGATGTGTTTTAATATATGCTCAATGTACGTGTTTCAATACAGGAGCAGCAAAGAGCTTCTGTTGCAGCCTGTGGTCATAAGCCGCAATGAGAAGGAGAAGGTCCTGATTGAGGGGTCCATAAACTCAGTGAGGGTCAGCATCGCCGTCAAACAGGTAAGACATTCGAGTTCAGCTGCACAAGATCAATGTGTTTTCCTTGCTGCCATCTTCGAAAGATATTATCGGTTTTCTCTTAGGCTGACGAGATTGAGAAGATCCTGTGCCATAAATTTATGAGGTTCATGATGATGCGAGCAGAGAACTTTTTCATCCTGCGGAGGAAACCTGTTGAGGTGAGCTTCTTCGCGAGGAACAAACCAGGGATGAAGAAATATGAAAATCATTAAAAGAATAAGAAACTAAGCTTATTAAAAGTGTAATCAACTAAATGCAATCAGCAAATGTGACCCTCTTTGTGAAAACCCAGCTAAAGTCATTTTTTTATTTACTATTTTCAGCATAAAATCCAACATATTGTAAAGAACATTCTGTGAAAAATATGTTCTTGGTATCTTTAATATTGACGGAGTAAGGCCATGTCAAAGATTGAAATCATTGTTAAATTAATGCATGTAATCCAAACTTTGCTCGTTATCTTAGAATGTTTTAATCATCCAAATGTGTCTTAAAATGTATATTACATACAGTTATGACGTAACAGCCTCTTTTACTGAAATCATGTGACTTCGGCAGTTTGGTGCATGCTTCGAATCACTGGTTCAAAAAAAAGATTTTCAGAGTTTTTCCGAAAGCACCCGTCACTAGCATGCATGTCAAGTTGATTTGTTGGGGTCATGTAGGAGTAAGAGAAAAAATGCACGTTTATGTGTGATAAATTTTACGACTTGCATAGCTGAATGATGTGCATGTGAAGCATCTAAACTATTAACAAGATTAACATGTATTCTCATTTCCTCAATTTGTGCTTTTCAGGGCTATGACATCAGCTTCCTCATTACCAACTTCCACACGGAACAGATGTACAAACACAAGCTGGTGGACTTTGTTATCCATTTCATGGAGGAGATCGACAAGGAGATCAGCGAGATGAAGCTGTCAGTCAACGCTCGGGCCCGAATTGTCGCAGAGGAATTCCTCAAGAATGTATGTTTGAGATGTTACATTTATATCACATGTTTAAATGAGCGAGAAACGTGACTGTTTTTATATTTTTTGTTTTAGTTCTGAGGATCCTTGTCTACATTCCTAATTCCCGTCAGAGATTGGTGTTGCTTTGGTTCTTGTGGACAAAAACATTCAAAGTTTTTCAAATCTCCACAGAGCAAAGGGGAAAGAGTTTCTTAGTTATCAACCGAGCAAGAAGATCTACAGGAACAACTGGCCAGTCTTGCAGCACTATATGCAGCCCCCTTTGCCTTCTGTTCAAGGTGCTCCTTGTGCCCATGGATATTAACAATTGTACATTTAGTCAAGAATTTATTACTCTCGTTTTCTGTTGTTAGGAAAAAAAAGAAAACACACAGTCAAGGCAGGTCCTTAAAAGTATTACCTGTAATTAATATTGATGGGCACAGGAATCTTGTTGTTGGACTTTAGTTTTTTTGTTGTCTTTTATATACACGTACTCACATGCTTGCATTTTTGTTACAATGCTAAAAAAAATCAGGAATTAATTAAATGTTAAAGAAATAATGAGGAACAAAAATTATAAAATGGGTGTTTATATTTTGGCACTGCTAAACTCCAATATTAGAACTACACAAAAAACCTGCGTAAAACATGAGAAATTCAATAAAAATATATTGTGCTTTCTGTATATCTTGGGATTTATTTCCAAATTGCATACACATCTAATTTTCTAAATTGCACCTTTTTTAGTAGTTTTTACTCTTTCTGTCCACATATATAAATTGATTCTTGTGCAGTTTTAGGTAGTTCTTATTTATCAGCTTTTTTCTGATACCATACCATCTGAAACATATTGAGCCAAGTTAACATTGCCAGGTCAATCGTGTTACTCGTGTATTCTGTGCATAACATTTTATGAGAACCGTCAAGCTAGACCGAGTACAGAAGTGGATATTGATCTTCAAATGCTTGGTAATCAATAGAAAATTCATTACGTGATCCATCATTTTGAGCATTATGACTTTAAAAGATGGGTAGCAATAGGTATTCTGGGTAGTTCAGTCGATGAATTGTAATCAAACCGTGATAATGGTTTGTTGTTACACTAATTGAACTAGAGCGCACAAAATAACAGCACGACTATTCATCTCATTGTAAGTAAAGAAGAAAATGCTTGACAAAGCAGTCAGGCCTGTTGAATCGAACGAATGTTAGAATGATTTGCTCAAAATTTTGTGGTTAGCAGGATTCGATATTTATTTAAAACTTTAACAACTGTTAGACTACAGTGAAGCATCACGCAATCTTTAGCCACTCCACTGTTTCCTGCTGCTCTTAACAAAAGTGTATTTGTCAGGGATTGTCTGGGAATAGCAAGGGCTTTAAATGCATGTAGATAGTGTGATGCATCATTTTGTGGATTTATTTATGAGAACTTCCCAGTGCATTAATGAATAAATCCACAAAATGATGCATAAAGAATAAGTTTTTTACTTTTTAAAACCTTTATGTAATTTAACATTATTACATAACTTTTTATTTTGTTTTATTGTAAATTAAAAAAAACGTGTTGACCTGCCAAGCCCCCAAAACGGAAACTGGCACATAAATAAACTTTAGAGTTTCCTACTCATAATTACGATTTAGTGGTTGCATTCATGTGCGTCCAACTCCTAAATACAATCTTTCCGACATGATTTGAACTAACCTTCAGTGTTTTTGCGCCACTAAACACCAAATATCTGCAGCAGCTCCAGGCAGTCACGTGACCCAGAACTCAAATCTTATTGGTCGGTGAACGACACACTGGAAAATGTTCGGGTCGAATGTGAGTAGCTCCACAGGTTTCTACTCAAATTCTTCGTGCCACGTTTTCGCGTCTGAATTGACTGGGCCTGAGGTTATGTGACACTTCTTTCCACTTTAGTGGCATAGACTCACTAGAGAAAGAATCCTGCCAAGCCACAGCCACATCATGACACCGCATCCTTGTGAGTCTGTCACGCACAAACACATCACATCATTCCATGTCGGTTGACAATGCATTATTATTATACTGTTCAAATATCACGTCTGCACTTATGAAGGTCAAGGTCTGAGTAATTCTGCTCTCACATCAGTGCAAAGGGATCCAGCTGACCCCACAGCAATTCACACGAGGATTAATGTAGGCCTAGTGAGAATCTTCACATGCAGGTGGTTTGGGTGGGCAGCTTGTCTTTGTACTTTTGAGTGGGTTAAAAGGCACTGTAGATCTGTGACTATGAAAACAACCCCCAAAATAAAATACTAAACTATATCACGGGAACTCATAACATTTGTTTTATTTATTATATTACAAAACAAAATTAAAATAATTAATATTTTGAGATAACAGAATAAGTAAATTTGTAAAATATGGTATTTAATTTTAATAAATGTTTATTTTTAAAAACCACAACACACAAGCACATGTGTGTGTGTGTGTGTATATATATATATATATGTGTGTGTGTGTGTGTGTGTGTGTGTGTGTGTGTGTGTGTTTACTGGCTCTGTTATCTGATGTGACACTATCATGTGAAAGGGTTATTTAGTTGTTGGCGTGTGTGTGTGGGTTGCTGTGCTCTTGTATACATCTAACTTTCACAGTTAGCTCTTGCAGTTCATTTAATTTGGTGTCTTATTTAGCAACTGTGGAGGTGTCATCGTGGATGTGCCACAAAACATGTTGAACCCTAAATCTGTCTTGTCAGACTCAAAATAACGAGTGATATAGTTTAAGGAATGAAGGCATATTAAGTGTATTCCTTATTTCTGGACACTTCCCTGCTCTCAAAATCTTACATAGATGAATTGCTGATGAGCCGCTCATTGTTAAGTGTGTGCAAACCTACCTACTTGACCTATTTTGGGACAATTGTGTAAATGCAACAACAAATGTTTTCTGATAGAGTGTGGTTTAGGGGTTAGGTTGCTTATAACTAGCTGTATAAATTATAGAAGTATATATTTAGATAGCCACGTACACGCACATATGTAAAGTACTCAATGAGCATCCATTTACACTTTCAGTCAAAAGTTTGTTTCTGATTCTGATGCTTAAAATAATTTAAATTATATCTACATATTTTAATGGTGAGTGAAATATAAAATAGCATACTCATACTCACAGTTGAAATACAAACATCAGACAGCAGAGGACGCTAAACAACCACATAGTACAGAAGTGATGCACTGTGGGATAGATAAAAATACTAGGAACAGTACGAGAGTAACATTGCATACTAAAAGCCTATGTGTACATTTTACTTTAGTCCTATAATCTGTTAATGAGAAAGTCTATCCAGGTGGAAATAATTTTTTTAATAGTAAAAAAAAAAAATGGCAAGACAAGTGAAAGTCATTTTCATTAATTATTGCCTACATTTGATCTTGGCCAGTGTGTGAATTAATCACTTAAATTTATGTAGGTATGATGACATACTCTTTTGAAATTTTGAATTGAACGTATACGTTTGTGCTTATACAAATAATACATACTTTTTGTGTTTGGAGATTTCTTGTTTCTTTTTCTTTTTTAAATAATGGCATTTAATCGCTGAAAACCCTTTCTTGTGTAAAATCTGCAGCTCATCTGGGAGGATCTCCTCCCAGAGGAGCTCGCTGTGTGTTCATAAGGAAATAAATGATGCAACTCTCAGGCACAGTTCACCCAAAAATGTAAATTGTTTTAAACTGATATTTTGTATGTTTGATCCCCGAAGTTCACCTGCAGGTTTGCAACTGCATAAGGGTGAATAAATGTTTACAGAATTTGGGTGAACTATACCTTTAAATGTCTCATGCATTGACTTACAGATTTTATTTTCTGGATTTCAATCTGAATTTAGATGGGAGCTACCTGTTACATTTCCTTCATTTTCAAATCAGTAAACTGCATTTATTTTCCTTCCAACTCTAATTTCATAACCAACTCTACTTTTTGTGAGGTGTAAACATTTTAATTCAGATTTCTAAAAAGACCAACACACACAATTTGAGGTGCGCCAGAGTTCATCATTTAGGATTAAGGGTTTGTTCTAAACCAAAGCCTATTTATGAGCAGCAGTGATTAGTAATTACCAGCTTCTTCTTCTACTGCTTCCTCCTTTTGTGTCCTCTGTCCCTCACGAGAAGACCCACAGATGTCCCTTTCTAACAAACAGCACAGCTGTCTGGCCTGAGCACAGGAAGGACCGTATTTGTGTGGAAGTGTGCGTCAGGTCAGGACTATGTTCTGTTGCCGGGGAACAGTAGGAATTGGGGTTTCCTGTTCCCAGAGAGTGGAGAAAGATAGAGAGACCCTGTTTGTTGTGCTCAGAGGTGAAAGAGGGCAGCTGAAACGCCAAGAATAGACTCATTTGCTCTTTGTTGTTTGAATGGCTTCTCTGAATCACATATTACCTTAGATGCTATTGATCTACTGATGTGGTCACGTGGGGGCATTTATGCCATTATATTGATGAGTGTTTTTTTTTTATGGTCTGCCAGGTATAAATAGTAAGTCTGATTGCATTGAAAAGCAATAGCACATCTCTGCTCCTCTAGCCACATGATTTATGATAGCATTCATGTCGAGTTACAAGGTGTAATGTGTGAAATCTAAATAATAAGGTTTATTTTCTTTCAAGTAAAATTTTTACTTTTTAATAAATAATTTTGATGATGTCTACAAAAACAACGTGCTACCAAAAAGTGACAATTAGCTACAAAGTTATATTTACAAAGTTGGTAAAACAGTATGATTTATAATTTTATATATAGGCCCTTTAAACACCAGCTAATGTTCAGTTGATGGTGTATAATGTAGGAATGTTTGACAGGAGGCTTTAAAACATTGTCATCTTCAAAACAGCCTATGACCCAGTAAACTTCATCTCCATATCCCATCATTTCGACTGGCAGTTACTCTGGAGTTATGAGCAATAGCTCATTTCACAGAGCCAATAAAATTCTCCACCAGACAGATCCCATCAGCCTGCATGGGCCAGGGACCAATAATGTGTCACTGCAAACCAAATCAGACAAAGCACAAAAATTACTCCGTCATCATCTGGGTCTAACAAAGTCTCCAGCGTTCTCTTATATGCTGTTTTCAAGGACATGGATAATGGACGTCATGATGATGTTCAATTGCATCCTTGTTCTCTTGCTATAACAATTAAATCTATTTAAAAGAAAAACCGTCCTTTGGTGGGTAAACAACATTAGAGGGGTCTATTTATGAGGATGGTGTTAGCAAGGGTTGGAGGAAGTGTGTTTGTTTGTGTATGTGTGGGGGGGTCGCAAAGGGATGTGGACTTGTTCATTTCAGACTGAGTCTGATTCATCACCTCCTGATTGCACTTTAAAAAGGTGCTCCTCTCGAGAAGCCAATCCGGTGCCATTCAGGCCAAATCCATCTCCCAAGGACAGTCAAATCAGTTCCTCCGCTGCTCCTTGTGCTGATTAGAAACTCGCACAAGATGACCAGGAGACTGTAGGCTAATAATCTAACAAGGTACAAGGGTATTGAAAGTTTCTGTTGTAAATCTTTATATGCTTTAACACTTATAGGACACGCAACACATTTTATTCACCATTTAAGATGACAAAGAGAATGAGTTGTATTAATCAACATAGACTTAGCCATCAACAATGCTGAACATAAAAACAAATCTCTTTTGAGGCTGAAGTCATAACACCAGGCTGTATATAAATGAATATCCGAATGTCGATTTTGACATGTTATCTTGTCGTCTTTGGACAATGTATTTATTGCTTCTAAAAACAACAATGATATTTGTTAATGACACATGTGGTTAGTATGTTTGAGGAGACTGGGGTCTAATAGAAACCATCACAGAAATTCCAATGGTTTCCATTAAAATACCATTATAAATCATTAGGTTTTCACAGTAAAACCATTACAATATGCCTTTTTGTAGTGTGTTTTGGGCATTTTTCCAATAGGATTTAACATCCCACCAATAGAATCCATCACATACCAGTAGACACCATTATACTTTCCATTAAAACCAATACAATTCCCATTAAATCCATTACATTTTCTATTGTGTTTTGGGCAGGGTTTTATTCTTTTTTTCAGCAGGGTTGTATTGAAAGCCCTCGGCAAATTACCTTGCAGTTCTGACTTTTTTTTCTGAATTGCGTGATATAAATGAAGTCAGAATGGTGTGATATAAACTCGCAATTGCGTGTTAAGTCAGAAATGTGAGTTATAAACTTGAAATTCTGAGAACATATCAGTCTTCATTCTCCTCAGACCTGGACTTTATAACTCACAGTTGCGAGTTTATATCCCTCAATTCTGACTTTATTTCTCACAATTCTTACTTTATAACTCGCAATTGTGAGAATATATCCAACTCTATCTCACGGCAATTCGTACATATTTTACGAGGTGGCTAATTCATACGACCTCACTCGTACGATTTGTCTAAACCCCAGTGACGGGTAGGTTTAGAGGCGGTTAAACCCTTAACAAATTCATATGAATTGGCAACTCGTAAAAAACGTGCGATTTAGCAAAAATCGTATGAATTTGTACGAGTGAGGTCATACGAATTGGCCACCTCGTAAAATATGTATGAATTGCCGTGAGATCGGGCTGATATATCTCACAATTATGAGAATAAAAAGTCAGAATTGTGAGATGTAAACTCACAATTGCGAGAAAAAACGTCAGAGATGTGAGATAAAAAGTCACAATTAACTTTTTATTTTTTATTCAGTGGCAGAGTAAGTATTTACTCCAGAAAATACTTATTTAAATACTGAAAATACTTTTAACATGCTTTCGGCATGGTGTTACAAATGGTCAGTGTATTTTAAAGGAAACAAGTTTGTTTTTTCTTCTTTTTTTATCTTATAGGCTTTTCAGAAAATATTATAAAAAGCTCACACTGAAACAGCAGAAAATTAAATGGCAACAAACAAAATCTCTTTCTATAAATATGCTGTTTATAACTTTATAGGACTTGTATAATACTTGCCCCAATCATATATTTTAGTTCAGTATATTATATCTTGCCTCAAATTGTTTTTATCGTTCACTTGTTTATAAAATCACTGCTACACAATGCAGATATTTGTGAAATTGTATTTAGCCTTTGTGGCAACTAGCCCCAGTATCCCCTATTCAAAGAATAATGTCAGATGATACAAATGTTGGAGGGCTGCTTCTGAATTTATTAAGTCACTGTAGATGATGTCTAAAAAAATTGAGGCACTGTTGTTTCACTATGCAAAACCTTATGAATCGATCAATCCTCCTGCAGGGTTACATCCATAGAAATTACATTCATATATCAACAACTGGCAATACAAGATTCCTGGTTAATAGTCAACAAAAATAAATCACTCTATTGAAGAAAACAAAAACCCCACAAATACTGAATGCAGAACTTAACTGAAATGACAGTATACATGATTGAATAGCAGTGTTCCTGAAATGTCTTGGGTGCCGTTCACACAGGACACATTATTTTATTCATTTGCTCTGGTTTGTTAATGATTTGTCTGTGTAGATGTAAAATACGGAGGTCTAGTTTTTCCTCCTCACACCATGTACATTGCAGATGTTGAGGCATTTTGTTCTATTCTACTGTGTTGTGTCAAGCTGGTTTATAAGATTTGCTTTGTGACCAACCCATTAGGATTTGGCATTACTGTCGCCACCCACCTTTTAGAACATACTTGACTTTGTGTATTTGATGCCTAAGTAGCTAGAACACACACTAGATTCCGTTACACAGCTTTTGGGTCTGCTACAATGGTGCACTACTAGGACTAGACTGGATTTCATCTGAAAAAAAAAACAGATTGCAAATCTGTCATTCTTACCCTCATGTTGTTCCAAACCTGCATGATTCACCAGCCCACAAACAAAGATATTTAAAAAAAAAAATGTCTCTGTTCAATAAAAGTCAATGGGGTCAAAGGTCGTTTAGACCTTGGTGTTCTTTAAAATATCAATTTACATTAAGGCTGCAGTCCGTAAGTTTTGTCTCTTTGTCGCCATCTCTGTTTGAAAACCGATATATCACATGGATCCTCACATGTGATAGCCTTGTAGCCGGGTCAACTTCTTTATGTTTACAGACGTGACGTAATGACGCAGTGCCATGATCGAATGTCCCGCGGAAACCTACCCATACCACTCAAATTAGAAAACATTATGATAAGCTAACCGTTGTGAATCGGGCTAAAGTAAGGCGATCGTTTTGAACACTGGCTGATTAAGTACTTGGCTGCTCAAATATAGATGTTGGATCATTTTAACCAAAAAAGGACTACAGATTTAAGGTCTCATTTGTTAACATTAGTTAACATTAAATATGAGAAATATATATTTTTTATATTAGATGATAAAATTTGTGCTGTCAAACGATTAATCACATCCAAAATAAAAGTTTTTGTTTACATAATATATGTATGTATACTGTGTATATTTATTATTTATATATAAAAGCACACGCATACAGTATATATTTTGAAAATATTTACATGTAAATATGTATATTCATATAATTTATATTATATATAAATGTTTATCATATAAACATAACATATTTTTCTTAAATATATATGCATGTGGTTGTATATATATATATATATATATATATATATATATATAATAAATATACACCGTACACATATCGTGTGAACAAAAATGTTTATTTTGGAGGCGATTAATCGATTGATATCACTAATAATTTTTTTTACAATTGTCTATTGCTTATGTTTGTTCATTGTGCATTAAAGGGAGTTCACCCAAAAATGGAAATTAGCCTGTCTAATGTTAACAGACAACTTTTGATTAAAAAAATATATACTTGTAAATGCTGTAGAAATGTTGTCCATTGTTAGAGCAGTTCATGTAAACTAATTTAGCTAAATTAAATGAAACCATATTGTAAAGTGTTAGAAAAATATTTATGTCTTCCATAGAATAAATGAAGTCATACAGGTTGGACATGAGGGTGAATAAATTGACAGAATTGTCTTTTAATTGGAGGGGGGTAAACTATACCTTTAAGAAATACAGTATAGTCACAATCAACATATGACCTTTGGCTTTGAAGAGGTCCACAGGGTTTGTCAAAGAGCCATGAATGACGGCAGTCACCACTGATGGCAGAAGCACATGCTACTTTTAATTTCTGCGATTACATAAGTGTCAGCTGGTCAAGGCGTATCGCTACACAGTGGCGTCTTCTTGGAATGGAGTCCCCGATCTGCTGGTCAGAAAGTGTAATTGACACCACAACATGTCCACATATTTTGACCCTTGAGTTTCAGGATTGGACTTGACCCAGTCTTATTGTAAGAAGTTCCAGCTACGACCACTAGAAGCTCTATAGAGTCAATGGTACAGGCAGTTCTCATTCACAACATTACTTCAGCCTAGTCAACACAACCCGGTAGATTAACAAGGCTGATGGAGCGTCAAAAGAAGGCCACAAGAGTGGAAATACTTTATCGCTATAAGCTGAGGGGTAGAAAACGGGTTCGTTGACAGTATCGCATGCTATTCAAACCCCATCCTGGATGCTACCGTTAAACTTCCGAGTGCAGACCCTGTTGTGAGAAGCTCCTGTTAGGGAATAGAACCCCATCCTGCAAGGAACACAGCGATTAGATCTCGCTCAAAAGTATCTGTCTCTCTGGTCTGAGGTATCTGTCTGCACACCGTCAGTCTCACCTTTTAATGCGGCTGATCTGCTCACACAGAAAAGACAGGTACTGAGTGAGCTTCACCATGGCGATGATGAGTGTGCCCCCCACCAGCGTGCACGTGGGCCAGAGGAGCGAGCGAATGATGGCCCCGCGGCCATAGAGGCGTGTCAGGAGGACGCTGTCCTGCTGCTCCGAGGGGTCATAGTAACACAGAACCTGCTGGTGCGTCTTCAGGCGGTCTGAGATGTTCATCACAATGCTGTGCATCACGTGGGATCCTTGCTGCACTTTGGGATGTAAAAACACTGCAGGGAAAGAAGGAAGTGCATTTACTAGAAAGGAATTCAGTTTGTGTACTGCACGAATCGTGGTCATTTATCATGTTCAGAAGGGACAAATTGTGAGTTGTTAATTTTAGATAATTACATTAATTAAAATTACATTAATGGGTGATTAGTAAATGTCACTAGTTTGTCTATATATAAGCAAAGACACAAGCCAGGATTGATGTCCTAAAGCACTTTTTTGGGGGGTTGTTTTTGCTTCTGTAAATGTTTGCTCATAAAGGTCACAAGCACTTTTGAACCCTGATGAAATTATTATATGATTGCTCATATCATCTTTTTGTTTTGGGTAATTTAATTGTAATCTCTCTCTCAAAAGAAAAAAAAATATACTTCCAGTACCTTTTAAAATATATATATATATATATATATATATATATATTACATCAAATTAATTGAATACATAATATTTGTATAAAATATTAATATTTTCGGAAGATTTGGGTAATGCAATTGTCTCTTAAAGGAAAAATACTTAATTATTGAATTTTATTATTATATAAATATTAAGCACAGCATAATACTTATTTTAAAACTTTTGAAAACAACGATTGAGGTCATTGAGGATGTACATTCACACGTTGTCAATTTGTGAGGAAAATATGTTGATTGATTGGTTTTTGCATTGCTACACGTTTTTAGAAACATACAAACAATACCAATACCCCAGAAGGGTTTATTTAGTTAGTTAGTGGGGTTTGTACACAGTTTTGTTGAACAACCCAAAAGGGTGATTAATGTGGTAGCTTATCTAAATAATCTGGTTTGTTTCAGGTTAAAATCTACTTTTACTACATTTAACAGAAGCAATCTGATTGGTTTACATCAACAAAAATAATTGAACTCTAATCAGAAGCTTTAAAATAACAAGTGTGCATGGTGTCACAGAAGAACTGCCCATGCATCACTATTTACAGGTAATGTGATATATCCCTATAGTTAAAGGGTTGTTCACCCAAAAATTAAAATGATGTCATTAATTACCCACCCTGATGGCGTTCCAGACCCGTAAAACCTCCGTTCATCGTCGGAACGCAAATTAAGATGTTTTTGTTTGAATCTTAGAGCTCTCAGACCCTCCATAGACAGCAACACAACTGAAAAAGCGCAGATCCAGATCCATTAAACACATGGCGTGATGATGTTGAACACAAAGCATGTGTTCAACGTCATCGTGCTAGATCTGGATCAGATGAAAATTTGGAATACAATTTTTATTTTTGTTTTCTTTGCACAAAAACTATTCTCATGGCTTCGTAAAATTACAGTTGAACCCCTGATGTTATATGGATTATTTGACCAATCTCCTTGCTATGTTTCTGGACATGGGGAAATTTCAGTTGTGTTGCTGTCTATGGAGGGTCTGAGAGCTCTCAGATTCAAACAAAAATATCTTAATTTGTGTTCCGACGTGTCTGGTCTTACGGGTCTGGAACGACATCAGGGTGAGTAATTAATGACATCATTTTCATTTTTGGGTGACCTAACCCTTTAATGCATATGGTTAGGTGTGGTGTACCTCAGGGTGGGCCTCATGGGCCTCCTCATTGTATGATAGCCGCAGAACTTTGCCGGTGAAGTTCAGACTGACGTATACCTGAAGGCAGGGAAACCTGGAGCTCTTCCTGCACTCTGAGCCGCAACTGTAGCTGCAGTTAATCTCAGCAACTACACTAGAGTTTAGTACTGTACAGTTTGACTCCTCTGTCCAAACGCTGAGAGAAAAGAAATGGGCAGAAGTAGAAAAAAGATGAGAAATCATTCATAATGGTGTTAAATGCATTTATCATACAAGATGAAGCGAGAAGGCTGGTGGTTAACATGCTGCTGGAGAACTTCCTACAGTTTCAAATTTTCAAGTGCCTTAATATTGATTAGGTTCAGGTGTGTTTGATTAAAACTGAATTGAAACCCTGCTGGGAGGTAGATCTAGAGGAGCAGGACTGCGACTTAATGTGAACCTTAACCTGTGGAGAAGTCAAATTACTTGCTAATTAGTTTTTCTAAGCGTGTTGTTGAAGGGCTATATATTGGAGGTAGATTGAGCATCAAAGTTGGCAATATTTACTTTTTTTTAATGCACATTATTCCAAAAAACAACTTAATCATAATCTTATTTTATGAAAATTGCTCCACATCTAAAACAACTTTCCTTTCCGCTGACATGATCAGTTCCTCTCATTATGTATACTGCTCTGTAGCCCATAAAGACCACTTTTCATGATTTGAATAAGTATTTAAGGAATGTAATCATGTCTTTTTGTCGTGAAATTGCTGTTTTATTTGAAAATGCATCAAATTACAGAAATGTTAATATGTATTTCAGTATAATGTAATTTAATAGTTTGCAGATTACGAACGCCCGCCCTTGGCTGCATTTTTCTAATTTGGTGTTGGCATCCTCATTGAATTTGCCCCTTTTCACCCAAAGACTTATTTTCCCTTTGACTATAGGTGAGCTTGAACTTTACACTCTTCAAGAAATGTACACCTCAACTTTAAGTTCTTAACAAATAAGTGCACTCAGAGCTAGATTTAATCTTTGGTCATTGTTTCTATAAGAGTTTTAGTGCTTATCCAAATTTTTCATAGTTATAAACAGGTAATTTGCTGAGATAAACACCATATGTCAAGAAACAGAAGCCTACAAAATTGACATAGCTAATTAAAGTCTTAAATATTTTGCTAATATTCTTCTAGACATAACAGCTCATTATTATAGACGTCCCATTGTAACTTGCAACAAATTATATAATCAAAGCTGCTTTTATTTTTAGCCATCGTGACATACTAAGTGCAATATTTGTACACCAGGGTCACCCTCCATATTCACTAGGGTACACATTGGTGATTTTGGCCCTCTGTTGTTGTGGCCGATGATTACATGTTACAGGCCTCTTGTCTCCTACTCTATGAATAACAGACCTTGTGTTCTTTGGCTATTCCAATGGCTCAGCTGCCTCTTTAATGGCCTTTGACTACAGTGTATGCCAGCTCTTATCTGTGTGCAATCTGTGGTGGGTCAGTGGTGTTTGGAATAGCTCTACAGAACTCAATTCGGCTCCTATGTCGTAATGTTCGTTAATCTGTGTGCTACGGTCAAAAAGAGATGGAATCGGCAAATGTTTGGTGCATTGTGGACAATATAAATCTGTTGTTGTTTTTTTACACTGAGCGATCATATTTATGGGCATTTCATAAGCAGAAGCGGAGAACAATATACAAACTGCAATTCTGTTCAGAATGAAATCTTCACAGACTTTGCTGAATAATTTACACAGAATTGAACATAAATTTAGCACACACAACTTTTTTACTAGTTTTTTGTAACTGAGCGACTATCTATCTATATCTATCTATCTATCTATCTATCTCTATCTATCTATCTATCTATCTATCTATCTATCTATCTATCTATCAGAAATGCGGAAATTATTTTCCTTTTAAAGGGTCATCGGATGCCCATTTTACAAGTTGATATGATTCTTTAGGGTCTTAATGAAAAGTCTATAACATACTTTGGTTAAAATTTCTCAATGGTAGAGTAAAAAACACCTTCTTTACCCTGTGAAAATCAGCTCTGTTTTCAGCACGCTGATCTAGTCCATGTTGCTTTAAATGCTCATGAGCTCTACTGACTCCACCCCTCTCTTCTGTGGAGTGACGTGCAGACCATAGATATGTGTAGATTCCCTATTGGACCGCTCCAGATACGTTGATGCGTCAGCCATCTTGCATTCACCATAATAATCACTGAATATTCAAAGATAAACAAGCGTATAACTTGCTGTTGTAGACGCACACAGTCAATGCACTCAAAGATTCGCAGACCATTCCAAAAATGGCGGGTGGCTTACGTATCGCGGCCCATAAAAACAGTCGATAATCTAGGTAAATATATCTATGGAGCATACTAAACTTCAGGCGTGGAACTGGCTAACTAGCACATTATTAGGAAAGGCGATTTGCAAAGATTCATAAAAACCCTTATACTCACTTATTCTGTAGATAAAGCTGGATCAAGAATGATTTGCGCGAACAGAGACGCATATGTTGATCGGGGATCAGCGCATTCTCTTCAAAATGAAAGTAACATTAATCCTCTGCGTCTTCAGTGGCTCAGATGTCGAGGGTAAATGATGACTGCTATATTCATTATTGCATCCAACAACAAAACACCTCAATCGCTTAATCAGAGACATTCTTGTCGACACAATGGTGGACTGATGACAGCTCACTCAGGGCGGGTCTAAGGTAAGATGGCCTTGTCAATCAACTCTCGTGGGAGGGGTCTGTACAGAACTACATCATTCTGACAGGGCTCTCAGAACAGCCTGATTTGAGAAAGGGGATTTTAAAATAAGATAAAAAAAAAAACACTGGTTGGATTTTTTCACTATAGGATGGATGTGTACAAACACTTCCAACACACATGTTCAAACAACCTGAAAAGTGAATTTTGCATCCGATGACTCCTCTTCAATTTTGTAATTTTATTTTTATTTTGCAGTTTGAGCGAATTATAATGGAAAATTACATTCACTACATTTGCTTTCCAAACTTAGAAATGTGAAAATGATAGCAGAAATGACATTGAAATACAGACATCAGAAATACATCTGTGATGAAATTTAAATATGAATACATTAACATTTACATTTGTTTCTTCAATTTATAGGTTACTTAAATGTATTTGGTAGTTCTGGATTATTTTGATTTAGTTTTAGGATTCTAGCGGTTTCATGGTTTATCACGGTTTTTCCCTGACTGTGCCTAGCATGTTACATGTAGCATGAGAAGTTTTGATGTCAATTAGATTAGTATCATTTCAAAATGTAAAGCTAAACCGGAATGGTCTGACTTCAGCTTTGTGAAATTATGCTACATAAAATATATCTGCATGACACTTTGTAGTATTTTCTTGGTTACCGCTGTAAACAAAGCAGCACTGCCCTTTTAAACACTACATAAATATGCATTAACATGCAGGTACGATGAAAAAATACCATCTAAAATTTTATGAAGACAGTTCCCCTCATATAAACTCAGAGCCCCAATTTAGTATTTAGGACTTTCTTGCAATATTTCATGCTTCGTGAACAGTGAGTTTGCTCTGCCCAGTATTTCCTCCTCTTTGTGTTTGTCTTACTATTCAATTCAGCATTTGAATGGGGATAAATTACTGAATGCCCCTTTAATACTGTGGTTTCAGTGTATCTTTGTGCGCTTCTGTTCTTGAGAAGGTTTCTGGGTATCTTTACCTGTCTGAGTATGAGCGCACCATTGTGATGCCTAACACAAAGTACATCATGGCCGAGAAAAGGATCATGCTGAGGCCTAAGAAAATGGCTCTGTCCTCTCCAGCCTTCAACGCTGTGACCGTCCTTCTCTTCTCCAAAATATCATGCTTGCGAACCTTCTGATAAAAGGTCCTGCTTGAGTTACATAAGTCACAAGACACGCAAAGGGGGGAAACATAGATTAATGAAGGCAGGGTGTGTGCCAAACCTAATATAAGGCACGGTGTGTGCCAAACCTAATATAACAAGATATTGCTTCAAAAATAATTTTACTAGTCCTTATTACATAAAAATTTTTTGAGGCCAAGGATTAGGTTTAGCTCAGAACTCCAATGACAGATACCTGCCGCTGTCCTATTATCTATGCATAGTTAGTTCCTTTCCAAATATTTAGCTAATGATTCTTTAATCATGTTTTGACAGCAGGTCATATTGCTTTTGAAGATTATGCATGGGTGAGAAGGCAAGCTGTCTAACCTGTCTATCTTTATCAGTGACCTTTTGATAATTTCTGTGAGTACAGTGGTCAAAAGCATTACAAACTCACAGCCCTGTGATTGGTTTACGTCAGAATCCAAGATTAGTTTGATCATTGAAATGATATTCTCTGATACTGCTAAATCAGTGTAAAACAGCAGTTATATGTAAAACTGCTAATGATAGTGAGTGAATTTCCATGCATTAAATAAACTGATGCATCGGTTCAATAATGATGAGTTATTTTTATTCAGAAGAAGCTGCATATTTTCTAGGGATGTAAATGCTGGCTGATTCAAGTTTTTATTTTGAAATAAAATTCTAAATTGTTGTAAATGCATTGCCACTTTTAAATATTTCATTCATGCATGTTAATTTCTTATATTTTTTCATGACTTTTGAGCCATTCAGTTTTCACTTAAAGCTAATTTTTATATGCACTCATAGTTTAATAACACTGTTAAATCTCAAAGTGAATATAATTTATTCTGTACAAGTTTCCCTTTTAATCAAATGATTTTAGTTTTTGTTGTGTTATTTTTCATTTGTTGGTTATCGACAGTAAAAATAATTTATGGTCACTTTTTTAATAAAGAAAATGTATTTTTATTATTATTTTATAATTAGATTTCCAATATAGAACTATTTTTGGTAGCACTTTGGTGTCTGTTACTTACTATTATAATAACAATATATTACGCATAATTACATGCAAGTAACCATTAGCCAAATCCTAACCCTAACCATATAGTAAGTACATATAGTTAATTAATATTACTCAGTACTTAAATGTGTAATTGCACTGTAACAAGAACATCTTTAAATAAAGTGTTATCCTATTTTTTCACAATTATGTTTATTACCATATTATTCCTATGTTTGTAAAATCAACATGAAATCAAACATACAACCTCATTACAGAGATCCTAGAAAATGATAGTTTAGCATAGTGCTGTCACAGTTCAGTTAATTCATTGAGTCATTGTACGTTACCTTCTCTCACTTCCTGATCCTTGAGCTCCTTTGCTTCCAGCCCACAGAAACATTCTCCCAGCTATTCCAGTGTGTGCGGCTCTCTCTGAAGCATTCAAAAAAGACTGCTGGGATGACCTGACAAGAAAAAAAACACTTAGTCGATCATGTGCTTCCCTCCGCACAGGTTCGTCTGCAAACTGCTCCCAGTGTGAAAAGATGAATGTCTTTCTTTTTTTAAATATCACCTGAAACTAACAGCCTTCAAAAAAGGTGCAATTTTACAACCACAATATTAAACAAATGACTTCATCATTGTGGACAAGCATAGTAAGTCCAAAAAGAGAATCCGTCAGTCTTCAAATAGAGAAAAATAAAGTTTCTATAATCCCCAGCATCGAACAAAGTCCGTCTCGTGTGGTTTGAATCGGTTCTCGATAAATAAAACTCACTCCAGGAATTGAACTAAGCATCTGTTCCTTCATTCCCTGCCTGTTGGTTTGGTATTGACTATTCATGGAATGGCGAGTGGCAGGGTGGAAAATAATAATGAGAGTAGTGAGCAAGGGGAGGAGGACCATTCACGGTATTGATCCCTTCCTCCAGCCCCGGCGGAGAGAGTGAGAGAGGAAAGAGAGAGGGAGTGGCTCCTCCTCCCCTGCACCCTGTTGCTGATTGCTGTTGATAGAGAGTCCTGTAGCATCAAGGTGACACAGGTGTTTTGGGCTACGCGCTTGCGAATGACTGACTGGACACTGCTGTCCTCAGATGCTGTCCAGTCCAGGCTCATGCACCCAGCTTGTTTTTCACAGAGTCTATCATTTGTTTAAATGTAAATCTGATGATCTAAGAGCTGAGCTTGTTACATTTGAAAAACTTATAATCAAGCACTTAGTGGGATAGTGTGCACACACACACACACACACACACACACACACACATATATATATATATATATATATATATATATACTCTAGTACTGGCATGGACAAATATGGGTGTTTTATGCAAATGTATGTTTATTATTATTCAAACCATAGTCAACATAGAGCAAGAAGACTAGACATTTTTCAAAGGTCATAGATGTTTTTCAAAGAACTAGTTCATGTTAGACACATGAACAAAACAATTCAGGTTCCCATTATTTCTCTTTCTTTGCACTGAGCAATTTACTGGCACAAACCTGTTTACATTTTTCACACAGGGCAGCTCTTCTGAACATGCAAAATGTACATATAGCCTATTCATTATTGCATTTGTTTCCCTCTCTGTGCCCACATACTGCATTTTGATTAAGCTAAATTAGTTTTCATAGATATATTTTACTGTTTCTGTTGTCAGACAATGGAATGAATACGAAAAAGTGACTGAAACGTGACCCAATAAGACTAGTCTACATAATCAGCTCTCCTTTCCAAGATGTTAATCTTCACAAAAAAATCTGATAATTGTGCTGTCTAATGAAATCAAATACACATAAGATAAAGACGATAGCTGTGCTGTGATTTCGGCTGTACTTGCATGTAAAATTAGAGAAGCAACATAATATCTGTGTTTAACTGAATTAAAGCGCTATTCTTCTCTGCTGCACGCTGAACAGAAACTGAGCAGACGCAGAGAGAGAGAGAGAGAGATGTGTGTGTGCGCTGGGACAGCAAGACCTCGCACGGCAATACCGGTGATTCTCAGAAACTAAATAAGGTTTGGGCGCTTTTTTGAAGTGAAAAAAGTTGCTAAAGAGGTCCTGCAATGTTGCTAGGTTTGGCAACACTGTGTATCTCTATTTCTCCAAGTACGGGCTGAGCCACGGGTCAAACAGAAAATACATGCTGCATTAATTGCACGCTAAAAAAAATAGTGCCGTTAAAATGAATTTGCTTTAACGCGTTATTAACACGTTAACTTTGACAGCACTAATATATATATATATAATATCATTTGGAACATACATTCTTCTACATGTACTAGCTTAATACATTGGTATATGATTTAGTGTTGTTAGTAATGATCATGCTAACCATTACTAACATTACTATATCTTATACCAATGTATTTACAAGGTACTTCAGAAAATCTTTCAAAATACAAATTACCAATGTACCAGCTTGACTGACTGAGTAATTCCCCCTCTCTGGCTGACTTGAGTGCCCACAAAGGTGCAGAGAAACATTTGATCTAAAATGAATGTCTGAAAAGCAACAGTGAGCAAATCTTTGCCCTGCAGGGGAGAGCTGTAAACGTCAACGATGGGAATATGCCACATATCATATTTGTGCGTGTTGACTCTCTTGCCTATGCTGAGAGTGCCGGATCACAGGGTGATGAACTAGATATGAGGCAGAAGCAGACAGGAAGCACTGACCCAAGGAAACCCATTGTCCCCACTGCACCCAATAAAACAGCTGCAAAAATTTTGCCCTTCTGGTCACCTTAGCTGGGTAAGTAACGCCTTACAGGGGCCTTTTTTGTCGCAAAAAACACAGACATCTGGCGTTCACCCAAAACAGCTGGAACGTTCATCCAATGTGGCTGCGCATGATGGGATTTACTAAACCCATATTGTCACTGCAGTGATTTATGAGCCATTGTTGATACTCCACATTAGCTTGGTGGAAATAAAATCATGAAAAACAGTGTTTTCCCCTCCCAGTGATGCAACGATAGTTTCGCCGTTTTCCCCAGTCACAAGCTACTTCCAAAGTCCAAAAGTTCCAAAACCTACTTTCAGGTTGCTCAGAAAATCATTCACTGATTTCCTGAAGTACCTATGCAGCATCGTAATTGAAAGATTGCAAGTTCGAGTCTCAGGTCCGGTAGGAATTGTAGGTGGGGGGAGTGAATCTACAGCGCTCTCTCCACATTCAATACCACGACTGAGGTGCCTTTGAGCAAGGCACTGAACCCCCAACTGCTCCCCGGGCTCCGCAGCATAAATAGCTGCCCACTGCTCAGGGTGCGTGTTCACACAAATTCTTATTTTTAGTAGTAGTTATTCATTAATGGGTCTGCTAATAAATTAGTACATTCAGAAAATGAATCTCTGGTTCAGCTGCCTTTGCAACATGTCATTTAATAGCAACTATTTTTTAAACACTAACTTATAGATACTGAATTATATAACACTTTACAATAAGGTTCATTAGTAAATGTTAATGAATGCATTAAATAATATTAACTTACAATGAGTAATACATGTCCAATACATATACAGTATTTATTAATCTTTGTTAATGTTAATTAATAAAAGTACAACTGTTTATTGTTAGTTCGTGTTAGTTCAGGTTCGTTAATTAATATTAACAGTTAGATTTTAATCATTTGAATAATTTAATAATTTAGTCAATGTTGCAATTAATATGAACTGAGATTAATAAATGCTTTACAAATATTTTATTCCTGTTAACTAATGTAGTAAGATAATATTAACAAATGGAACTTCATTGTAACAAGTTCCATTATTGTTTTTATTACTAGTAGTGTGTTGTAGCTAAATACTTCAGTTTGTCAATCCACAGTAGCTTCCTCGACGCTGTCTAAAATACTAAGCTGCAGGAAGTTTAGTATGTCAGGAGATAATGATATATTCTGAACTTTGAATAGATTCTGTTTTATCATGCTTTCTCCAGCCATTTAACATGGCAGAGCAACATGGGAATGTGTTGTTCCAGGGTGGGCTGCTCCTCTGTCTTCTGCTAAATTACATGCTAATGTTGCCGTCTGGAGGCCTGACACATGAAAATGATAAATAATTATTGCTCTTTCACATCACAACTGTCTGGATAAAGCCCAGGTGTCTCAGTGCCAAACCACCTGAGAACTACAACCAGAGTTTAGTCCACTGCATTCAATTGCTTTCCTCGCGGTTTACATCTAAACGAATAACGCATGTTTGAGTCGCATTACGCACCTTAATCAAAACACATTTCAGTGACTTATTTCTCAATCTTTTTTAAGATATTTGTGGACTCCGGGTAATAGGACATCCCAGTTAGAAGCATGTAACTGCTTTTGCGTTCATTGTGTCTCATTAACAATGTTGCATTAGCAATATGATCTCTGTTCACCCTCGTTATTTAACACACAATTACACACCTAATGTTGCATGAAATTATGCTCTAATGACAAAAACAGAGGTACACTCCAAAGGACAGGTTAAAGAAGAGCTAAATGAAATGTTCAGAGCTGACTGAATCAATGTGTCAGTCACCGAGCCCATGTGGATAAAGTAGATATGTAATCAGTTGTTAACTCTTAGGATCAGAAAGACAAAATTAACACAAACTAATATTGGGTACTTTCACATGGATAGCAAGGTATGAAATAATATGGGACAGGATCACATATTTCACGCCTCTCTAGAATATGTGACTCTGATTTGGCATTCGTAGGTCAAGTATTTTCAGATATTTGCCTTTTGTTTAACAGTCCGTCGATGCAGGAAGCTGAAATTAGCACGCTACTCTTTCTTGTTTCATATGAACGATACTAGTGCTGTCAACATTATCAATATTACTGTAATTTTATTGCAATGGTCTTGTTGCTAAGCAAATTGTACATTAATTCTATGTTGAGGTACAGACACAATTTGCTATTTATTTTTGTAATAATGACTTATTGACCTTTGGAACATCAAGTGTTTTCATGGTGCATTCTGTGAGGGATCAAACAAAGTTAGTAAATCAATCGAGTTCTTATCAGTGTTGATGATTAGAAACTTAAGTAAGTAGAAGGATTGTCGCCAAAAGACGGCAAAAACCCTGGCGCTGGTGAATCACTGGCCATTAGTTGGATAGATCATTTGTCAAGCTAAAAACTGTATTCACTATTTGGTCATTGTTTCAGATCTTGACAACTGTTTCTTTTTCTACTAATTTACTGCTCTCATCAAGAAAACATAATTACCTTTTAATGGAGCATTTTCAGGTCTATTACTCTAATGAGATTTTTATTTTGGAATCTTTCAATGCTGCTGGCCAGAATTCTAACATAAACATGCATGCATATGGAATATAAATATGCCTTATTTTGCACAGCAGATGCAAATGCGTGCAGACGAATTGGAGAGATATTCTCACATAGCAACAAGAGGGATTGATGAAGCCAACTAAATAAAACAAACAAAAAATATATATTGTTACACCTTAAACTGTATACGTTTATGACATAAATGTGATGTGAATCACATATGTGTATGTGAAAAAGCTGCAATCAGAAACTTAAGACTTCCAAAATACCCAAGTCTATTTATAAAGCTGATGAATTATTTACATATAAATTGCTCCTGAGGAAAATCCCTCACCATTTACATTAAGAACTACCAAGGATATAAAGATGTTTTATATGGGGTCAGTAAAACTGTTTAGAGGTCAATTTGGTTTATTTGGAGAGTGCCTTTCTCTGAAATTAGTATTGGATCTTCTGGCATGACACATCGCATCATTGTATTGGATAACGGCCTCAGTGGTTGTAGTTTTAATTGTACATTCAACACTCATCATAGATCATTGGAGAAAATAAAATCCCAGAGCTTCGAGTCCAATAAAGTCTTCCAGAAATTGATGCTAGATGTTTACGCTGATGGACTTGGAGACAGTGAATATGATTTGAATGTCTTTGCGGTGTAATTCAAAGCTGTATTAAGAATCCAAAATGAACACCCATCAATGCCAAACACGAATTAAAATTGGTTTAGCAAGTAAATGAATCTATTAGCAGCCAGTTGGCTGGTAGGTACTTTAAGGCACTTAAAAACCCCTTAACTGTTATCCCCATTTTTGAAAATTCACAAGAAAGTGCACTATCCAAACTTAAATTATTATAATTCATGAACGCTTTTGAATACAGACCTAAGGTTGAACTCTTTAAAAAAAGACAATCAGCAGATTATTGCAGAAGTGAAATAATTTAATAAAATGAAAGATTTAAAAGGTTATAGAAGTTTAAATTTACTGTGAAGAAAACATATTATACTATTTTTATTATATTTGATATAAAATACATATTTAAAAAATCCCAAATTGCTATAAAATTGAAGCCACAGAAGTTGTGTTCCAAATTTTTAGTTGATATAAAAAATTGAGGTTCATATGCAATTTTGTTTAGGCGTTATACCACAAACAGCTACCGGGTGCCACTCAAAGTCCTTTAAAAAAAAACTTTTATGCATTTCTGTGACAAATCTATAAATTTCTCTCTTAATATTACATCTATTATGGAATCTTGAGACTCAGACCTTTCCAACGATATGTATTTTTGTCAAGATTATAAAAAGTTTTGATTCTAAAAGACATTTTGTAATATGACACCCCCATAAGGGGGAGGAGACCGCTAAAATATTTAGCGTACCATTTCTATAGTAACTTAATTTCCGATTTCAAAATGGTTTTCATAGGATGAATTTTGAGATTTTACGCTTTCTAATGGCATATAAAACATGTGATAGGGAACAAGGCAATGACATTTTTGTGACAAAGGTCAGAACTCCTGTTATGATATAGATTTATCATAGACTCTCGGTGCACTCTTGTCATAAACTAATCTATTATAATTTACATACTAACATAATTTGTAACAACAACAAAAATTTAACATATCTATTTATGAGTCTTAAACCTTTCCAATGATACAGTATATAGTTTGTCATGATTAAATAAGGCTTTAATTGTAATATAGTGAAGTAAAGTTAGGCGTCCCGGTGACAGTTAAGGTTAATTGAAGGACAACATAATACACTGCTTAGAACAACTTTTAAGAATGATAATCTGACTCACTAATGTAAATTTTTTTTTTTTTTTTTTTTGTATATTATAGTGTATTCCTTCATTAAACCAACAAAATATGAAAATCACTGTGGACAGAGACTGGGGCAGTTGGGTTTGCCAGAAATATGCTCCCTGGAACAAAGATTTGTATTAACTTTAAAAAATATAATTTTTTACATTTATTAAAATAAAATTGTATATATATAAATATACAGTTGAAGTCAAAAGTTTACATACATCTTGCAGAATCTGAAAAATTGTGATTATTTTATCAAGAGGAATCATACAAAATGTATGCTGTTGTTTATTTAATACTGACCTGAATAAGATATTTCACATAAAAGATGTTTACATGTAGTCCACAAGAGAAAATTATATTTAAATTTATAAAAATGACCCCGTTCAAAAGTGTACATATAATTCTTAATATTGTGTTGTTACTTGAATGATCCACAGCTGTCTTTTTTGTTTTGTGTTTTGAGAGGCAGTCTCTCAGAAGTAAAGATGGGCAGAGGCTCTCCAATCTGTGAAAGAGTGCGTAAAATATTGTGGAATAATTTAAAAACAGCGTTCCTCAACGTCAAATAGCAAAGGCTTTGCAAATCTGCCAACTAAAGCTCTATCATACAAAAAGGAAGCCATATGTGAACATGGTCCAGAAGCGCTGTTGTGTCCTGTGGTCCAAGGCTCATTTAAAATGGACTGTTTCAAAATGGAAAAGTGTTCTATAGTCAGATGAGTCCAAATTTGATATTCTTGTTGGAAATCACGGACACAGTGTCCTCCGGGCTAAAGAAGAGGGAGACCTTCCAGCATTCAGTTCGAAAGCCAGCATCTCTGATGGTATGGGGGTGCATAAGTGGAAACGGTATGGGCAGCTTGCATGTTTTGGAAGGCACTATGAATGCTGAAAGGTATATAAAGGTTTTAGAGCAACATATGCTCCCCCCCAGACAACGTCTATTTCAGGGAAGGCCTTGTGTATTTCAGCAGGACAATGCAAAACCACATACTACAGCTATTACAACAGCATGGATTCATAGTAGAAGAGTCTGGGTGCTGAATTGGCCTGCCTGCAGTCCAGATCTTTCACCTATAGAGAACATTTGGCGCATCAATAAATGAAAAATACGTCAAAGATGACCACAAACTCTTCAGCAGCTGGAAACCTATATCAGGCAGGAATGGAACAAAATTCTAACACCAAAACTCCAGAAACTCATAACCTCGATGCCCAGACATATTCAAACTGTTTTGAAAAGAAGAGGAGATGCTATACTATGGTAAACATGCCCCCTCCCAACTATTTTGGGACCTGTAGCAGGCATCAAATTTGAAATGAGCTAATTTTGTGCAAATAGTTTTTAAAATTTCTCCGTTTAAACATTTGTTATGTTATCTGTACTATTGTGAATAAAATATTGGCTCAAGTTACTTTAAAGTATTTTAGTTTTAATTTTATTCAAATTTAAAAAAACATCCCAACATTTCCGGAATTCAGGTTGTATATAATATTTATTTATTTTCAATGACCACAAACGGTAAAATACAGCTGGTAAAAAAAATATGGCTATCAAATAATTTTTCAGCCACATTTTTATTGGAATTGATTTACTGTATGAAAATATAGCATGTAATTTATATAGCAAAGCATGTTTCACTTATATATAAGTACATGACTATATAACAGTACATGATAAATGTATGAAGGCTTTCACTGTACCATCTTTCTCCATTGACAGCAGGGTTATTATAGTTAACTAAAACTAAAATCATAAAACTTTAAATGAAGTTAAACATAAAAAACGTATGTATGCTACTTCCCAAGGCATAATTTTTCTAGTTTAACAATGTAAACAAGTAAAACTAAAATAAACAAATAAATCAAAACTATATAAATATAAAAAATTATAAGGACAAAAGCACACACACACACACACACACACACACACACACACACACACACACAAAGACAATAACACAACAAACTTACTAACACTTAATAAAAAATGGAAATAGAATATGAAAAAGCGAATTAAATATTAATAAAAACTATAATGACATCTCAATTATAACATTTAATATAAATAAATTAAATAAACAAATTAATGAATGAATGAACTAACACTGATTAATAGGAAACAAATGTATGTCAGTTCAGTGCACTCTTTAGTATCAGGTGTATTAACACTGAACTTTGAAGTCTGAGCAGCTGAGGATATTCCTGTGTTAAAACGTGTCTCTGTGAAGCAGATGGGTGTCGGTCTAAGGGGCCTTGTGTATCCTGAAGACTTTGGTGTTGGAAGGTCAGCGTCTCTTTCAAGGCTCCACGACAGCTGGAGTCTGACATCACCACAGTATTACAGACACATGCCTCACATTGTACAATGTGAAATTTACAGCCATCGACGCCACGGTTAGCTTTAAAAGTATGAGTGGTAAGAAGGAGGGTTTCTGGAATCCTGTGCCGGTGGGTGTGTTTGACGATCAAGTGCTGCTGAAATGGGTTGGGTTGTACATTTCGGTGGAAAAGTGTGGTTGAGGTTGAAAGAACAAATGGAAACTGTGGCTTCACTTGGTGTCATTGTTATTGTGTGTCACGATGAGGCAAACGGGTCATTTGCTGAGCTGCGTGTTGAAAAGATGGTGTCTAGATGATAACATTTATTACCCCAGTAAACACATCCAAGTAACTGCCTTGCTCACTTTAGGAACGTGGTATTTCAAGTGTGACACCAGCTGGATGCTATTTTAGGATCCTGAGTCAAGAAGAGCAGAATTTAGATGAACACGGCAATAAGTGTAATTATTTGAATGTACGCTTTATCAAGGAGGTCCTTAAAGATATTTACAGATATTGAAGTAATTTTACCAACATGGCTTTAGAGTTAAACACAGATCACTCTAAATTGCTGGCCAATACGATTCCTGATTGACTATCAACCTATATTAGAGATTTTTCTAAATGGCTATCCAGTACAAATGTACCATGGTTTCTACAAAAATGTGAAGTGGCACAACTGTTGTAACTGTATAACTGTTATAAAAGGGATTATACTGCATGAGTGATTATGCTGTCAGGTCAAAACGTGTCTTTCTTTTTCTGAAATGCACATCATACTTACCTCTACTCTCACACCTCAAATGTGCTGATAGGTGAATCAGTGATCCTCACCTTGAATTGGTACATCAATAAGATAGCCCATATTTCCTCATGTTGTACATTGTGTTCTGATGTCCCTGCTCACTTAGCAAATACAATTCGTCATAGTTGATTACACCTGCCAAAGACACCAGCTTCAGGTCGGTTTGCAAATATTTGCTCAGCATTGAGAACAGCATTGAGGCAGCTAATTTCCTTTTTCCACATCAAGACTATAAATCCTTCGACTGTATTTCAAGCTGTTTGTCTGTTGCGCTGCATTTAGCAATACCTGAAATCACAAAGGCTTCCCCGGCAGGTATGACAACTGTCGCATTCAGCATCCACCATAACACAATGCCAAGCATACGCCAGCAGGTTATTTCACAAAGCAGACTGACTGACCATGAAAGATTGACGTGCTACTCTTAGGGAGAGCGCAGCCAGTCCGTTTGTCAATACCGCTTCGAGTGAGAAAGCAGAGTGCTCTCGACAGCAGCCATCAATTGGTGAATGTAAAACTTGCTGTTTTCTTCCAGCTCTGCCGCTGGTCAGAGATCCAGTCACCAGACTGTTAATCACACTCATTCAGGCCCAGCGAGACAGTCACAGCCGCAGGGTAATGACACCTAAACAACAGAGTTAAATCACAGAGCAGGGCCTACGACGCCAGCACAGGAAACAAGTCATGCTGCTAAATCTGAATAGAACCAGGAACTGATAGGACATCTATATATATTAGGGCTGTAACGATACTCGATATGAAACCGAAATCGCGACACTCAGATCCACGATCCTGTGTCGCGGTGTGATAAGGGAGAATCGCGACACACCCCGTGACTACCTTTCCAATCATGTGACGCCTGCCTGCGAAAGTTGAGCTAGTTGCACACAGATTTTCCCCTACGCTGAGCCAGAGCACTTCTCTGCCACCTTCACGTGCTATCAGAAACATCCTGTTTCCCACTTATGAAGTCGTGACGAGCTCCCTGCATTCAAATTATTTGTTGAATGAATAATGTAATATTCCACTGGTTGATAACCATAAATATTTATGTAAAAAATATTTGTGCTCTTTTTCGTGTTAAATATGAAGAATGACAGGTTGGATGCCACAGACTTTATTTTTTATTGGCGGATTATACAGGTGTAATTTTCACTTTAACTTCACGCAATGTAACATGATTTTATTATTGTAATCAATACTTTATTCTTAAAATATGACATTAATCTTATTTATTTGAGAAAGATAAACTAATCAAACTGGCGCTGGCCGCTTGGTATTTAAAAAAAACAAAAACTTGAATTTAACAAACATAAAATGTTCCAATCATATTTCTGAATTAAATTAATAAAAAAAACTAAACGAATTAATGACCACTTTGCTATTAAAAACCAAACGGAACTATTTTAATGGCCGCAAAAGCACATTTATATTGTTGTGGAGAGATAGAGAAAGACACGGGCTCTGGTCGGACTCGGGCGGCGAATTCTGATAAACTGCAGGGATCTATATTCATTCCCTAGTTCAATTAAAAGTTCCCCGGACTAATTGTGAACAGATTGCTCTCCCGTCTTCTTCCAGAGCATGTGAACATGTTCATTTAATATATGAAATAAGTTATTGTTATAAAGACAGACGTTAAAATAATGTTCACATAATAAGCGCCGTCATTCAGGCTGTTCACAAGAGAGGTCTGCTTCCCTTTCGGGTTTCGGGCCGCGTTAATATTTAATGGATAGCTTCGGGCTCGAGTTTGTAGCTAAACCAAAACTATATGCAGGCTACGCTGCTTTCATAGACGCACGCGCACACACATTATTGCACAGATATCAGAGATCGCGCAGCGCACAAACTGCACGGGAACTTTTTCTTAGTAAAATAGCTTCGATAGGCTACTGACTCGCAACATTATGTTTCTCTGCAATGAGGAGGTAAAATCGTTTTTTAAAGTAACTAAGCCTCATTGCTTGTAGAGAGAGCGCAGAGATGCAGGTGCACATGTACGCGCAACTTTCATACTCTCTCTAACTCTGGCTAATTCAAATAAATGATTTGCTCATCAATAACCTATATGAAATATGTTATTGTTATGACAGACGATAAAATTAATGTTCACATAATAAGTGCCGTCATTCAGGTTGTTCAAAATATGTTTTAGCGCGTAATGTTTTAAGAATGATATTCTGTTTAGCTTAATATGTTTTAAGCCTAATATTCATTAATTAATTAATCAAACGGTTACGTCTTTTTATGAATGTTCATGCTCATTTTAAAATATAAATGTCCTAACCTTATGAGCAGTTGATAATCGACGGACTGTTCTGTTAATAAATGCCTCATTCGGTTATGTTATATTAATATGTTTCAGCAATCATAAGTTATGACCATTAATTGTCTCAGGTTAAGATAGACTATTCTCTAAATAATAAAACTGTTATCCCTCAGATTAAAAGCCTGAATAGTTTCTCTCTCTCTGTGTATGTGTGTGTGCGTGGTTGGGTGGGTACATGCAGGTGCGATTTTCGAATAGTAATCGAATAATACCCAGCGATTATCGAATATTACTTTTGCTTAAAATGCACATCCCTTACTATTTATATTGTTAATAATTTGCATAGTTAATCTTGTTATTTGGTGTTCAGTTTATAAAGATTTTTAAAATGTTATTTAATAAAAATATTGTTTTAAAATCTTTTTCTCCCACCCCCCACGAAAAAATCGTGATACGAACCGAATCGTGGGTCAAAAATCGTGATACGAACCGAATCGTGGGTTTGGTGTATCGTTACAGCCCTAATATATATATATATATATTTCCACAAAAGTATTAAGTGGCATTATTGTTATACTGCCACAGCTGTTGTAACTGTATGACTGTTGTAAAAGTTATTACAACTCACAATACAAATCATATTTTTATTGTATTTTTGATCCAATAAATGTAGCCTTGGTGTGCATAAGAGACGTCTTTCAAAAACATTAAAGAAATATTACCAACCCCAAACTTCAAATATGTATATTGATTGGGAAACAATCAAACATGCTGATTTTAAACACTCGTGGAAAATTGATCAGAGGGTTTATTAAACCATTCGGCTCGATATTGCCACAGATTAGAAATCTTTGCCATTTCCTAGAAAGGCTTTATATTTTTTTCTGAGAAGCTCGTTCCTATGAGTGATTAGTTGTGCTGCATTTATTTTATGCCTCCTTGCTCAATATTAATTTCTTTAAAAGAAAAGCTTCCAAATGCATTGTTTTTTGCTTATTTTTGCAAATGCTGATTTTTATGTATAATTACTAAATTAATGTTAAATTGACAACCCAAATTTCTGCATATTCAAAGTTTACTTGTACCATTGTAGAAATGTGCTATGTGCAATCAGCCATGATTATATATTTTGAGGTGATGTATGCCATGTTTTTTTTTTTTAGTTTATCTAAAAGTAATATGGATGTTTAATAAAAAAGAATGAGTGCACCTTTCAGTTACCAGGTTTCGTAGATTTGATTGTCTAAAGCATTTGATACGTGTCAGAACACATGCTGATTACTGCAATCAGAGTTCGCCTACAGTCAATAAACATTCCCTCCATTAGTTGCTCTTTTTCTGAACAATCAAGCTAAAGTCTAAAATAGAATCATCTCATTTAACCGTAACCAGCTTTTCAAAGACTTGCATCATCACTGTGTGAGCAGCACAAATCCCAAAGTTGACTTAAAATGTGGACCTAACTTTCCTCTGCTGTAGTGCTTGCCCTGTTTGTCCTCTGGCCCTGTTTGGACTTTGGAGAGTTTTTATTGTATTAAAGCTGGTTTAGCGAGACCAATCCTTTAGATCAGCAATTAAATGACAGTGTAAAACAGAAAAAGAGAGAATTCACCCCAACATTTTAAACTCGGTTTTAAAAATGTTAAACTCATTTCTTCTGTAGAACACAAAAGAAGACATTTCATAAAATGTCTGAGCTGCTTTTTTAGACCTATAACTTTACCCCAAAAAATCACCATATAATCACAAATTTAGCAGACTTGCATAATACACTTTTTGCAACATTACCACTTTTACTTCTTTATAATATACAGTTCAATATGTCTGGCTAACAGCCAAGTGAATAAAATCCTTGTGTAAACACAGCCATGAGCTTAGTCAAACAAGTCAAACATAAATGAGGCTAATAACCCCTTCTGGATCATTGTCACACACTCCATAACATCACCACACCATTGTATTTCACATCAGCCAGCCGGACTGAATCACGTTATGTAACTGTCCTGTTTGTTTTAGCAGACACTCTTCATTCAAAACCATTTTAACCCCAGTAAAGGTCACTTCATCGCATCGGTTGAAGGTAACCCTGCAGCCATCTGCGTGCTAGTGAAAAATTCTTCTCGTGTCTGGACAAACAAGGGCAGGCGAGAAGCACGTAGGTTGTAAAGAATGCTCATCTGCTTTGTGCAGGTTGTATTGTGTTTCTCTAGGGGCCCAGAAATGCCTGTCCCCTGCACATCATGTAACCTAGATGAAAAAATGAACCTGTGCACTTGCCGTCTCATAAGAACTAAGAGGATTTCTGGGAAGTCTAGTGTCACACTGTGCTTTCTGCTGCTGTCAGAATCTGAAAACATCTAGCCATATACATGTGAAGAGTAGTGTGTCAACGCTTAGAGGACCTCTACTGACAAGTCCTGGCTGGGTCAGGTGGAAATTTCTGACTGAGTACACACTTAGCTTTTATGTTCCAACATTTTGGCCCAAGGTCAAAATAATTATAGCGTTCTGTTGATCAATGGGTCTCCGTTTGAGCTCGCAAATGCACTGGGGTATGGAAAATGACATGGCTTAAAACTCAACAACAGTGCCAGCTTCAAGCATAACAATATCAGTTGAGCTTGTGTTGCTGAAAGCCCGTGCTGCGTGGTCACACAATGTCATTTGTCAAAGTTTCTTGTCATTTCTGTGACTAAAGAAAAGAAGACAACAAGTTGAGGGTTATTTGTTCGTGTTTAACCTAGTTCACATGTTTACGAATTGCCAAATATTCCCCGAACCACAAAAAGTGGCAAAGTGTGGGAATGAGCTGCCGTGTTTTGTGAGCAGAGCTGACATTGCAGGGCATCAGCTGGCGCTTCAAAGCTGCCTGTGCCCATGCAGACAAAGCACTGGCTGTAAATAAAAGGCTCTGCTAATTTAAATTTGCTTAGCTGATCACAGTGTGACTTTTATTACGATGGGGACAGTAAGGTCACGATATTGGGGGTTTGCACACTGTATTTCTGTCATGAGATCATGTGCCGCAAAGGAATGAGGGATATTTTATCTGTCTTTCTGTCTGTCAATCAGTTTGTTGTCATTCGATAGTTTTGTCCTTCTGTCTGTCATTTTGCTGATCGTTTTATCATTCTGTCAATTGTTTTGTTTTCTATCTCTTAATTTGTCATTCTTGCTCTCTGATGTTATATCAGTCTGCCTGTTGGTCATTTTGTTGTCTGTTAGTTGTTCTGTATGTCGGTCTATTTATTAATTTGTCACTCTATCTGCCTGCACCTATTTTTCTATCTGTCTGTCTGTTGTTCTATCAAATGTTCTATCTATCTCTCTGTCTATATAGTCTGTGTTTCTGTCTGTTCTATCATTCTATCACTAACTTTTTTTTTTTTTGGCTGGCATGGTCAGACCATTCAGTTCAAATTTTTAGTTGCACTGCCAACATTTTTAATTTCCCCAGCAAAAACAATTAATAGTAATTATTAATACATTTTTAATATCAGTGAATATATCTTATTTTAACCAATCTAGCCATCAATCTATCTACCATTTAATCACAACTGTAATCTCTATATTGATATCATTCCCTTAACTTTGCCAGGGTCATGTGCAATCTCATCATTCAAACTCAAATCTTCACCCATGGTGCATCTGATGTCTTTAAACTTACATGGATTCACAGCCAGTTAGAAAGCACGATGGAGACATGACACAACCCCTGAGCGAGCGTCTCTGTCTCACATGTATGCAAGGTGCTAATGGGACATGGCTTTGCTGCCTGCTAGCTCGGGATCTGATGTAGTGGCTAAAACAGCGGCACCAGAGAGGCTGTGGTCTCTTGCTGAAGGTCAGCTGGTGGGCTTGTACCAAATACAGGTCAAGAGGTCAGGGCAGGAGTTCACATGCCCTGCTTCTATTGCTGGATGATGAACGATCATCTACACAAATATACACTCTTAAAAATAAAGGTGCTTCAAAAGGTGCTTCCATAGCACAGTGAAGCATCTTTATTTTTAAGACTGTACCAACGTAACAGCGACGAAATATATGATAAACTATAGTATCTTTGAACTTCTTGATGGTACTTTTATTGAATCAAGGGGAAAAAACAACCAAACACAACCCTGTTGCTTAAAGGGTCTGCTGTAATAGTCAAGCAATCCCCGCTGTTTTCAAAGACTTGATAAAGTTTGATCAACAAACAAGACGTGACTTTAGCATGAAATGAAGGATAACGCCTCAGTGTCTCAAGGCTAGAAGTTCAATTTCAGTGGATATTTACTCAAGCTTTTATGCTTTCTCTTTTTTTTCCTTTTCTGTAACTGGCACACAGTTATTTCCCCTCACACAAACTGTCACCCACTAAAGCAAATGCATTTTATAGATGTTTAAAGAAAGTTACAAATCTAACTAACAACTTATCCTACATAAAGCATTAGTATATTATGAATCAAACCCGTTTACGCATTTGACAGGCACAAATCATGCCTACCTTCAGGTGTCTTTGTTCCTTCTGGATTACCTGGCTGATAATCCCATTCCCAGCAGGCGATTGTGTCTGTCAGAGGCAGTTTTAACTTTTCTACAGATGTTCTATTAGTTAAGCCTGTTTGCAAAGGAGCACTATTAGTGAGAGAGACGTGCTAACTCTGAGTGTAAGCCCGTGTGCTCAAAATGTTTCAGATAGCTGCTGGTGCAACAAGAGTGACAGGCACAAGAGACTCACTTGCTCTCTCTCATGCTCTGTATGTGAACATACACACTGATGACCAAGAAACACTCGAGAGTGAACATTTCTGTCAGTACTTCAAATGTCAAGAATGCAAGGAATTACAATAGTACACTACAAAGATTTTGTAAAAAAAATTTTTATTAATACTTTTATTCAATAAGCATGCATTAAACTGATCAAAAGTGATCACATTTTTTCTTTTTCAAATAAATATTGTTCTTTTTAACTTTGTTTATCAAGAAATCCTGACAACAATGTATTACGGTTTCCACAAAAATAATAATACATGATAAGAAATGTTTATTGAGCATCAACTCATTATATTAGAATGATTTCTGTAGGATCATGTGACGTGTCAGTCTCAAATCTGCAGTTTCACTTTCTTTGCTTAATTTGATTTATGGTTGCTGATGATTAAAAATTGATCTTAACAATAAACAAACAAACAAAGTGCATTGTTGGTATTTCGTTTTATATCTCTTTCACCTGTATACACAGAAGATATCTTGTGGACTGCTGAAGTATGTTGCCATCTAGTGTTAGAGCCCTTAAGTTGCACATACTGTCACAAACATCTTTCATAAACCCTTGAAAGTGGCCTTAAGAGCTGTAGTAGTAGTGAAGCTACGCACTTTCATAATAGTAAATGTGTGTTTGAAGCATCATATTAGCATATGTACAGTGTTTGATCCGCAAAGAAACACTTGTGCTATATAATGTTCTCCACATTTCTGCAGTCCTCGATGTTAACATTCTTCTGAACATGAACTGACAGAGACAGAGATCATCTGCGGAGCCCAGTTGTCTCAGACTGAGGTAATGATTTATAATAAACTTCCTTTAGTTAATGTTGGTTAATGCATTAATTATTAAGCTCAGATGAGCTTAACATTAACATTTAACAATATAAAAAAAAACATTAACATTAACAATCAGCAATTCATCTTTGTTAATTTTAGTCAATACAAATATAACTGTTCAATGTTATTTGCAGTGGTGGTCAAAGTACACAGATCAAGTACTTGAGTAAAAGTACAGATACGTATACTAAAATATTACTCCAGTAAAAGTAAAAGTACTGCTTTTTCAATTTTACTCGAGTGAAAGTACAAAAGTACTCAATTTTGTATGTACTTAAGTAAAAAAGTACTGATAGACAGATTTATTTTGCTATTTTATATAGACTACTTTATTTAATTTTATATTAGCACATATTTTTATAATCCTACTGCCCAAAATACCTGGGATTTTCCCAAAATAACCACTATATAGAGTCAAGATATATATTTTGTTGATATGGACTACGTTGATGAGAGTGATGTAGTAGTTCACTGTGAAGCTTACACTGCCATGTACCTGAGAGAAAACAGATTTCACCATCTAATTTACACCAGTAAGAAAAAAGTGTTTTAGAACTTGTTGTTTTGCAGAACGTCAGTTATATATGACATTAGAATTAGGCCTGAAATTAGGAAGAACATTTTAAGGAAAATCTAATTATATTTTCATAATGATTTTTTTTTCTTCTCAAACCTTGTCTGTGGTGTAAAAACACCCCTGGCCAAATGCCCCCAGAGGGCATCACTTCCCACTCTGATAATTACTGTAGTTACTATGTTCTGAACATCACATCCTTTCTTTTTCCCTCAGATGGAATCTATCTAGGTGGCTGAATAAAGATATTTGGACTTTATATCAAAAAATTCCTCAACTTAGCACCAGCAAGCTTGTTAGCTAGACAGTTAGCATCAGCTAACAATATTTACTTATTTTCAGTATGGTTATGAATAAACATTCATATCTGTCTACTCGGCTAGTTGATCTAAACAATATAAAATGTAACGTTATACTGTTGATAAACAATATAAAAACAGACGTCACATAGGTCTAAATGCATAGCATTTAAAAAAAAACTGCTAACGTTACAGCAGCGGGGAATATGAACGTGTGTATCTCCCCCGGGTCCACACCATCCTAACTCGTTCTTGCTCCGAGCGGGTCGCGAACCCGGGATTCCGGCGCGGGAGGCGGGCGCTCTAACAAGGAACGCCAAAGGCTACAGCCTCTTGCATCAGTCGCTAGAGCGCCTCTTTTTGAGGTGAGGGGAGTGAGGTTTACACACAGCCTTTACTGGTATACATCCGTTACACGTGCATGAGTTATTTTATTTAATCGGTGTTATTTTAATGTTTTGTTTTTTGACCTGAAACATAACGTTAGAGACACTGATGTTGATCTGTCTGCATTCAAGCATTTCAGTGGGCTTAAATAGATCACCCTTTACAGCAGATTTAGTTCACAAACAACTGACAGTTTTGACCTAAATATTATTTTCAGTTACAATAATTAATCCTAAAATTCGACATTAGTAACGCGTACTTTTCACAGCATCAGTAGCGCGCTCACGAGATCTCCGGTTCTTTACTTGTGAGTTCAGTTCACTGAAGAAGACTCGCTCTAAAGCGGATCATTTGAATCAGTGAGTTTTCGACTCGAGAACAGCTGCAATCGGATCATTGCAATGCGTGAATGAATCGTTTGTTGCGATTTGCGAACCGATTGAACAGGTTCATTGAAAAGAATCAGTTTGTTCATGAGTCAGACACCGCTTCTGCGTCTCGGAGCACGTGATGTATTATAAGGAGTAACGATATGTTTTATGAAATGTAGTGAAGTAAAAAGTACGATCTTATGCTTTGGAATGTAGTGAAGTAAAAGTAAAAGTTACTCAAAATAAAACTACTCCAGTAAAGTACAGATACTTGAAAAATGTACTTAAGTACAGTAACGAAGTAGTTGTACTTCGTTACTGACCACCACTGGTTATTTGTTTTAGCTCAGATATGAATGTTAACAGATACTTTTCATTTTAATAAAATATTAGTTATTAGTAAATGTTGAAATTAACATTAGTGTTAATCAGTGATTTATTGTGTATTTATGCTGTACTTTCTGTTGGTAATTTGACATGCCGTTTTCATAAACTTCACATTTGCCCACCCCGTTTTATGTAGGCCCACCCACTTAAGCATTTATGTTTCTCACCCCTGAGCTGTACTGAACTGTAGTGATTAAAATAGCTTCAACTGTTTAATCTAACTTTTGTGTATTTATGTCTTTGACTCATTCTTTTAACACCAATTTCTCAAGTTAGCAAAAATTAAGCTAAATATAAAACACAACTTGTAATATCCTCTGAATGGACTCGCAAAACAACACCCTAAATCATCACCAGATAAAAAAGTGAAAAATTAAATACTAAAAATAAGTACAAAAAGTAAGTTTCCCAGGATTTGAGAGATAGTGAGTGAAAGAGAGAAGGAGAAAAAATCACCTTACCCCTGTTCTCTCAAAGGTCCTTTCATGTATCTTTCTTGCTGTGCAGTGTTGTTCTCTGACGGAGCACTTTGTGTTGGTCCCTGGAGGAAAGAATTGAAGGAAGTGTGTAAGACTTCCGTCAGTTCTGATAGAGTGAGTGCAGCTGCTCTGGGAGCAACAGACTTCTGAACAATAGTCTACAACAACAAAAATACATGTCTGCACAGGGACTTCATCAAACCCTTTATGTCTGGAGAGGTGTGTTACGATACCCCCATATTCAAGGACAGTCACATGTTTGCAAGAATGAATGAACAATGAATGAGATTAATTACAAAGTATGGCTTTTGTGGATGAAGCCCATTTATGTATTAACTTTACAGTTAATTCAATGAAATCCATTCCAAATGCATTTCAGATAAAAAAGAGGGCTTGTTTTGGTTATTATAATTTATAGCTGATAAAAACATCACAATAATCCACAATTAGCTTTTCCACATGACTGCAGTCCATCATCTTGTGAAGTGAAAACCTGCGTTTTTGTTATGAACAAATCCATCAAGCCAATAATGATGCTTCTTACAGTGCATAATCCATAATATGTTTAATATTAGCACATATTTTTGCTTCACATGATGTTAATTGATGGACTGGATACATGTGGATTATTTTGATGTTTTTATCAGCTATTTGGACTCTCATTCTGACGGCACCCATTCACAGCAGAGGATTCCACTGATGAGCAAGTGATGTAATGCTACATTTCTGTTTGGTGGCTAAATGAATGTGTGTAGGGTGTACATATACATTCAGCCACTAGGTGGCTCTGTTCACACAGAAACCTAGTCAAGTCCATGTTTACATTCTCTTTCTCCATCTGTCTGTCTCTGTTTATCTCCATGTTCCCTTGGCATTGGCCTTCCAATTTTAAAAAGCTACAAATTTAAGATTAATACAGCCAGTTCTAACATTGAAAAGGAGTAATGCTTTTGAATTATGGGCTGTTTGAAAGCACTGTAGTTACACAGTCAGAAAAGAATAACCAAAAACAAAATTCAAGTAGAATCTTTATGCATGCCAACGTTAAACTAATTTAATCATGTCTTTAAACCATCTGTAAACTGCCTTTTTCCCTAGTAATTTAAAGGACTAAATACACTAAAATGGAGCTGTATGTAGTATATTTAGTATATGGGGCGACCGCTGGGTTTCTCAGGGGGAGTTTGTCTCAATCTATGTGACTGACTCAATCAGGTTCAATAGTCTGCCCTGCTGCATCAGGAGGGGGAGCCCTGCTTACCTGCTACTTATATTACACATTCACTTAGAATAAATTACATCGTAGCGGCCACATACCCAAGAGAACGAGCAATAAATCTCAAGGGTGCATTGTTTAATTGGTGCAATCTACGATATTCTCGCAAAGTGCTGAAATCATACCCGCTACAGATAATGGAGCTCCGTGGGGGTCTTTAATCGAAGGGATTAATCAATCGTACTAGACTGAAAGGAACAGGGAGTGTTTTGTAGGAAGAGAGATGGAGTGGGGGTGGGGAAGATAGAATCAATCCGTTGAATCCTGTCTTTACTCATCCTGCCTGCAGTCTTCCAGCCTAGAGCGGGAAAGAGCCACTATCTACAAATCCCATCAGACTCCCAACCCCATAGAGCGGCTAAAAATAGCCCGCGGATTTGACACATGCAAAGGCTTTATAGCAAAATCTGAGCTCAGTCCATATGAGCCGAAATGGATATGATCTCATCCTGTCACACCTGAGAGATCAGATCACGTCTTGCACCCATGTGCCTGAACACGTTAGCATTAATATACTATCAGAATGTAAAAGTGCTGATCACAGGCTGGTGAATATAACACTGGATCATAGGGAGGAGGAGGGAACTGTGGTAATGTGTCATTAAGAAAGGAGACAGAAATGAAAGAGAGTCAGAACTGTCACACAGTGAATTAAAGCGGCAATAGTCCAAGGAGAGAATAGCAACTACAGGATACATAGTTGCAGCATAACAACCACAACAGACCGCTTGCCTCTGCAAAATCATTGATAGGATGTTTGGGTAGTTGCAGAAGTGTCCTGGTTGTTTGCGAGGGTGTTAGCTAGGGCATTGTTAAGATATTATGATCACTAGGGTGTTCTGGCTAGGTGCTAGGTGGTTGTTAGAATATTTTGGGTGGTAATTCAGGTATCGGGGTCTCTAGGGTGTTGCTAAGGTATTCTATGTGATTGCTGATATGATTTTTGGGTGGTTTCTCTGTGCTTTTCTAGGTTTATTTTTAGTGGTAGCTACTAGCTAGAGCATTGTTTAGATAATATGGTCTCTGTGGTTTTGCTAGGGCACTCTGGGGCTGTATCCAAAATTACCCCTATACCCTCATTCACTATTACTTATATTAGGTCACTAATTCAGTTTACTTGAAGGAGTTAATGAACGAGTGAATTCGGTGCACCGGAAGGACTGACGCTTTTGCATAGTTTGTGCTTGCTGTTTAATAATCATTTGAAACTGGCAGCTCCAGTAGTAATATTAAAAGATTTATCTTGAACTCTGTCATGGAAATTATGTATAAACCCTATCTAAACAATATAATAATCAATTTACAATGAATTTATAGCCGTGTAGTATTAATTACTGTATCATTACGCCATGGTAGAGTGCACTTGAGAACATCCACTATGGTTTTAGACACCACTACAAGTGCCCTATTTAAGAGTGTAGGGGGCGATTTCAGATACAGCCTGGTTTCAGGTGGTAGATAGGGCATTATTAACTTATAATGGTCACTAGGATGTTGCTAGGGTACTCTGTTTAGTTGCTAGGCACTTGGATAAGTTTTTTGGGTGTTAACTAGAGCATTGTTAAGTTATTATGGTCTCTAGTGTGTTGCTAGAGTGTTTTCGGTGGTTTCTCTGTGCTTTTTGGGGGTTTTTTTAGTGGTAGCTAGAACATTGCTAGGATATGGTCTCTAGGGTGTTGATGGGGTACTCTGAGTGGTAAATACGGCATTGTTAAGTTATTGTGATCACTAGGGCTTTCTGGTTATATGCTTGGCACTTTGGTGCCAAGGGTGTAGATTTCTACCTACACCACTAGGGTGTAGGTAGAAATTGCATTAAGATAGTATGATCTCTAGGTTGTTGCTATGGTGTCCCGGGCGGTCGATGTGATGTTTTGGTGGTTGTTAGGACAGTGCTGATGTTGAATGCATGGTTTCTGTGGCATTATTCAGGGTTCTTCAGGTCTAAGTAGGTGCAATAGTAATAATGCATCAGTAATAATAAAACATCAGAGAGGGATGCAAAGATGTGTGACCTAATTCTTACAGAAAAACCCAACAAAATGTGTTTATTAAATGCACATAGCATCTCAGATTGTTGACAGCAAATGCAATGCATGATTGAAAAAACATGCCATTTATTCATTATCACCACTAATTCCAAAAAGGCTGCTTTATATAACCCAGAAAATGAGGCTTTATGTGTGTAAATTGTATCACAGCAGTGAATATAAATGTATGAAGCTGTGATTCTCTTATCTCCTATTGCTGCTGTCATTATGGCTACTGTCTTTGTTCTGTCCTGTTGGCATGGCAACTAAGTCAAGCCCTTGCTGTTATCAAAGCAACCTATTGGGGCAAAGTGTGTCAGCGTGTATGTGTGTGTGTACTATCCTGCGGTAATGAAAACTGCAGTTTGGAGCTGTGTGGCAGAAAGATGCTGCTATGTCTGTGTATGTTTTGCATGTCAGGTTACATGATTCAGGGAGTAAAGCTTCAAGCATAGACCCAAATCTCTCTAAAATCAGCTCTATCTATTAAAGCTCAAGTGTGTAGTTTCTTCTATTAAAATATATTCTCATGTATCATATCCTGTAACACTGCTGTTCTGTTTGAACATCCTGCCCAGCCTGACACACCAACATTGGCTCAACCAATGGAGTGAATGTGGGGCGGGGCCTGTTTGGTCAGCCAATGGCAGACAGGCAGAGTGTTCAGGAATTCTCTTTGTCATTATTTTCAAGTGACAGAATTTTAAATCAATCTTATCAGTCTTTTAAAAACAGCTATTTATCAGTTTAAAAGTCAGCATCGTAAACATCCCCACAGTGATTAGTCCCTTTCCAGTAATGTTATGTCAACAGTTATAAATGTTTCTGTATTGAGAAGATGTCTGGTGGTCTTTTCTGAAACAAACTGTCAAGAAGTGAGGCCAAGCACTGCAGTTACAGGCAGATGTTATCGTCCTTTACACAATTTTCTGCACAACTGAATCATCGATGCCATATGTTTTCAGTTCAACTAAATTACAGTTAATATGCAAGTATGCGAACACACATTTCAGACACATGATTCATTGTTTTGATTTCAAAATGACAGTAATGCAATTGGTGTATCTGAGATTTATCTAAAAAAAAACAGCAAGCGAACAACAACACATTCACTGTAATTCAACTTTATATGAGGCATTCACCCAGTAATGTGAATTACTGTTCAAAGTGTTTTAGTGCAAAAACCTGCTTTCACGACAATAACGATAACTATAAAGATAACTCTAATGATAATTATATTAGCATCCATACCAACGAGTGTCTTACTGACTTCTGTTGTCTGTTGCTATAAAGTCAGGTGGATTCTGATTGGCTGTCAGTGTTTTTTCAGGCTCAAGTTGGCCAAAGCACAACTGTTCAAAGTTTTGGAGGACCGCCCATGGGTGCGTATCCCAAAAGCAACTATGGGCGCAAGTTCCGTTGTTCCCAATACAGTTCAATGAAATAACGACCATAATTAGCTAACAATGCTTTTGGGAAATGCACCCAAGGATGCTACCACAATTCTTAATTAAGCGTAACAAGGCAAAAAAATCGACTGAAATAGTGCGGCTTGTAGTCATGCCACGCCGAACCAAGCTCATGTGGAAAAATAACCATAACCATACTTAATGTTCTTAAAATCATTTGGCCTAATGGTAGAAATCTTCGGTAGATTTTTTTCAGTACAAAAATATCTCTTTTTAATTCAATTTTAATGTAAATTTGACTTTGTACATTTTAATTTAATTTTGACTAATTGACTAATTCATGCTATTTGCTTGCTGCAGTTATTGTTGCGCTATTAAAATCAATTTGTGTTACATTTTCTGGAAATCATGACAGCAGTCACTCATCATATGATAGACCACAGTGTAGACTGGGTATATACTGTATACACATGCAGTACAGTCAAGCACATTTAAAGCTCTAATACCAAATTACAGTAATCAGCTGCTTCAAGTATTCTTGACCACAGCCTGACCACAATTTGCATAGTTTTGTGAATTATGTGTTATGTGTAACAGTTTATACAACAATGAAAAGTTGCTGAAAGTTTGAAACTGAATGTATTTCTTCATCAGAAAAGATTTGGAGAAATTTGGCATTACATCAGTGGATCCTCTGCAGTGAATGGGTGCCATCAGAATGAGAATTGATATAGTGATCCACTAGTAATCTACGTGAGTCCAGTCTGTCAGTTAATCTCCTGTGACGTGAAAAGCTGCCTGTTTGTAATAAACAAATCCATCATTTAGACATTTATGTTCCAACCATTGCTATTTACACTCATTCTGACGGCACCCATTTACTACAGAGGATCCTTTGGTAAGCATGTGATATTATGTAAAATTTTCAAAATCTATTCCGCTAAAAAAAACCTTGAGTGACCTGTGGGTGAATAAATGTAGCTAACTCTCATTTTTGTGTGAACTTTACTGTTAAAACAATGCAGACAGCATGTGAGAATAAACAACGCCATCAATAGCCACAATGTGTTCTTTACAATGTCTAAGTAATACATATTACGTAATTGCCCCAGAATAACCTGTTGTCTGTTTGTTATCACAAATGCAAGGTTCGAAAGTGACTGGGTAACTAGATGTAAATTGGTGTGCCGTCAACACAGCTGTTTATTTCCTGCTCTCGAGGGTCCTCTCTCAATTAAACTCTAATCTGTTGTTTTTACTTTGAAACGGTCAGCACTGTTCTAACCAATCCACTTATTCATGATTACATGCAGCTTTCATGTCATGTAAATAACTTTAATCAGCAATACTCCATCTTTATTCCCCTATTCCGGTAAAAGCTCATGACATTCTCAATTACCGTGGGTGGGCAGGGATATAGGTCTCTCGTACGTACACACTGAGGATGTATGAGACAAGAAGGAGAGAGAGAAAAACAGCCTGCTCATATCATAATGAAACAACACACAGCCCGTGTTGATTTTTCCCAGAAGCCATGTGATCAGTTGCCATGGGAATGGTGCAGAGACCCGCTTCAGCTGCCATTGTGCTTTCCCAATCTTGGCTGGAGAAGCACAGTCACCTACAAAAACACAGTCCCGTATTTAATGTCAACAGCTCACCTTGGTCTTCCCAAATCTGCATGTCCATTGACACAAATTCTCACATTTGTATTCCTGATATTTTAATGGCACAGGCAGATTTGGTCGACTGCGTGATATATGAATAGAGCAGCCTAGCTTGTCTTTGTCATCTATTACCTTGCCGGATCAGTTGTTACCCTTCGCTCTGTTATTAATGTGAGAGCTACTATTTATTTCACAGCTCCCTTTCAGCTAAAGGCACATTCTTACCGCATTGCATAATTTTCCGGTTGTGGCGTGACCTACTTCTCCTGATGTAACACACACACACACACACACACACACACACACACACACACACACACACACACACACACACACACACAACAGCCAGCTGCTTATGTACTTGCATTTATTTTAGGACTGTCAATCAAAAAAATTTAGACAAATTGTATTATTATGCTAATTAACTGCATATACTATGATATGCTGAAAGCCCCCAATGAAGAGCAGTCAAAGACAATATTGACATTATTATATGATTAATATAAGACATTACTGCATGGACATAACATGGATTTGCAAGTCAATATGTTGTTTGTTTTACAATTGTTTTATTGACATATTATTGAATATAATATAACATAATATCCATCCATCTATCCATGTACAACATGTTATGTTTTTTAATAATTACACCAAAATGGAAAGGAATCTTCTATAAAATTCACGAATAAGACTATTTTGTCATATACAGCTCTGATTAAAAGTTCTTTTCACTGTTCACTTCACTGAAATCTCCCCAGCATTCACTCTTTTGCTATTTGTTGTCGTTTTTTCCTCTAGATTGTTTGATGCAATCCTACATTGAGTGTTACATTTAAATGAATGCATGGTTGTAACTAATAATTGTAAGCACACTGTACAATGGATAAAGATTTGTTTATGAAGATTAATCAGAATAACATGGTGTCAAATTTGTGTTTAGATTTTTTTCAGTAAGATTAGTTTTATTAGTTTTGCAAATTTCACACCACAACTCTTTCAACACTGTTTGTTGACTCCAGATTGCAGGTGTGCAAACGCTCAAATGAATTATTAATATCTCACCCACGAGGAAGACGAAATGAGATGCAGCTTTTACTCTATTCCCCGCTGCTGCAAGCATCTGACTGAAAGAATATTTACCTTTAATATCACATTGAGTTTCTGTTCACGTACAACATGTTCTGTTGGGTGAAGATGTGTTGTGGCAGATTATCTCTGATTCGATCACACCATTGCACAGTGGTGTTATGGTTTGTTTTTAACTCGTGGTTGCTAAGTAACCTCTCTCACTATCTCTCTCTCTTTCTTTGTTTATCAGACACAAAATCAGTTAAGCTTTATTGGCCTGACCATGGAGGATTACAGTTATGGCAAAGCATAAAGGTGACCGGTACATAGTGGATATGGCAAACAAAAATGTGAACACAGTTAAGGGTGGGAATAAAAGATTTATTAGGTTGAAACAGGACTACAATTTATTTCTGGATGATCTCTGGGCCTTTATAATGTCCTTTTTTACGTTAAGGAAGTATTCAGTTTTAGTATTTTGTAAACATTATGGACATTATATTTTTGAACATTCTAAAATGTTAGATGAACGTTCAACTAAAATATTTCGGGGGTTCTTAGATGTATATGAATAAAAGTTTTGTTCTAATGTTTTTAGAACATTATTAAAGTCCAGATCATTTTGAATGAATGTTCTAATAAAAATAGTAGGAAAACAATTAAGACATTTGTGAGAACCTTGCCAGAACATTAGCCAAACTTAAGCCGGGCTCACACTGTGCGATTTTTAATAGTCTTTTGCGATTGTTGCTTGTCACACTGTACGAACATGATCCCCATGTCAAACTGTAGGATCTCAGTTGTCTTAATGTCAGACTGTACGACAGTAAAAACGCGACAAAAACGGACGTACTCAAGAAAGACTTGTCCGGAGTTTTACGTCATCAATCCGTGACCCGCGTTCTCTCGCTATAATGGTAGCTAGCAAACAACAGCAACGCGTAGCGTTAGTTTTATTAATTAATAATTACATGCCTTGATAATAAAAAGAAAAAACGAAGATGACGTGTGTGGAGCAAGTCATGGCTGGGCAAAAGAAGACTTTATGGACTTCCAGTTCTACAGCGCGAACTTGAGGTAATTTTGTTATTCGAGTTTAAACATCCTATCTCTCTCCAAGCCGCTTCCTTTTTAACCCTGTCATGCGACGACACGTCATACAAGCACTCCTTTTCCCTCCATAGCTCAATACGTTTTTCTTCCTGTTGTACTGTCCACCTGACTCGTTTCGACATTTTCGTGGTTTGAAGTTGTCGCGCTAATTGCGTCATCAGGTTCAGCGCACCTATTGGTTCTTGGTTTGACGGTTGTCGTAGGAGATGTCACATTGCAGGAAAGTGTCTGAAATCTTCTGACACTGCCAGAATTTAATCGGAGGAAAAAATTGATCGCAACGGCCATTAATCGGCTGTCGGTGGACATGTCAAACCAGCGATCAAAGACAACCGATTTTAGCCTAGGATTACAGGAATCTTTTAGGATTTTCAAAATTTGTCTCAGACGACCAAATCGTGGCCAAAATCCCACAGTGTGAGCTGGGCTTTAAGCGTTAGCAGAGATGCCTCAGACGTGTAAATTAGTTCCCCCAAAAATGAAATCTGTGTCATTTACTCACCCACATATTTTTCCGGTGGGGTGGGGGGGTTGTGTAATTGTTAACTATCCTTTTCATGGCTTTACGGAAACTTGTTCGTTTTCTGGATTTCACAGTAGACACGACTAGCTAAAACAGTAAAGTGTGTCAGTTCTGAACGTTATACAATTGTGGGAAAATGTGAAATCCATTCTTAAAGAATAAAACATTTTAAAATAAAACTACTAAGACCCAGGCCATCTACCAAAGTCTGCAATTGTCGGAGAATCGACCTAGAGGACTGCTACAGCACTGCCAAGAACGGCAAAGCTCTGAAATGGGACAGCCTGTCTAGACATCAATGATTTCTTCATGAGTGCTGAACAGATTCAGGCTCTTTTTTTCTGCAAAAGGCCAACTCTAGCAGAGTTTTCTAGTAGTTATGTAACAGTTTTGCATGAGTTATGAGAACAAAATTGAGCTATTCGGCACAGCAGACCCAGATAACATTATCTGTAAAATCATGCACAGTCGTACAGTATCACATTCTGCATTGTGCATGCATATGTTCATAACTATGCTGAAGTTGTAGAGACTGTTGGTGTATAATGCTCGCTGTCCCTCAGGCTTCATTTAAGGGGATATACACGCACACAATTAAAACAACTTATATTTTGTATGTGTGTGTGTGTGTGTGTGTGTACTACCTAGTGTGAAACCAAACAGGATAAAATGTCCTGTCGCGGTTGATTAGTATAAGGTGATTTACACGGAAGACAAAGCTTTTATCTCTTTCTGCTTTATCAAGTCGTGTCTGGCTTGGATGTGGTGTAGGAAGCATGCACCCATTCAAACTGCAACAGAAAACCCTAAGCTCAACAAACCAATCAGTCTGAGCTTCTGTATTTCACACACACAATCACAAATCCCATGTATAACTCATGGGTGTTTAAAACATTCAAGCACACACTCTCATCGCTGAGCTAACTGAATCCGTCACAGGAGCCTCTCTAACAGACCGCTGTTGTTGCCTGTTCTCCTCTATTAGCGGCCCTAGAACACAGAGTTCCAGTGAGAGCACACTTTTCCTGGCTGTCTCATTTAGTCTATAATTACTGATAATGTTCTCAGAGGCAGCTCCATTTTATGACGCACACTGGTGGCAGGGCTAAACAAATTAAAGAGAGAGAGAGGGGAAAAAAATAGAGCAGTATAAATCAGCATGCAAGAGACAAACAGCAGTGATGAGAGCTGTATCTGCTCCAGGGGGATACGGCTCACTGTCCAGCTGTGTCACATTGGGCACCTCTGGTGTTGGTTAAATAGCCTCTATGGTTCTGACTTGCTACCACAAGGGTACACTATCCAGAATCGCCACAAGATTGATTGCTAAACCATTTCTCACACCCCTCTCAATCAGTGTGTTATGAGAGCTAAGATTAATGAAAAAAGCACAGTTAAAAGAATAGTCCACCCAAAAAGTAAAATTTGCAAACAATTTACTCATCCTCAGTTCACCCAAGATGTAGATGAGTTTTTTTTGTTCCAGATTTGGAGAAATTTGGTATTACATCACTTGCTCACCCCTGCAGTGAATGGGTGCCGTCAGGAGGAGAGTCCAAACAGCTGATAAAAAAACATCACAATTATCCACAAGTAATCTTCTCATATTAAAATCCACCCACTGTTTTGTTTATAACAGTTTGGGCTGTAGAGGGTGCTTGATCTGTGCATATTTCTCTCTTGATTGAGACGAGCCAACTTTTTCTCTGGGGAAATCAACATTATTAATAGAGCCTTTATTTTAGCTGAAAGCTTATTAATGGATGTGTTTATTGACAACACTCAGCTTTTCACTTCATAAGACATTAATTGATGGACTGGAATTGTTTGGATTATTTGTGAATTATTGTATCAAATGTTTGAACGCTCATTCTGACGGCACCCATAGGATCCATTGGTCCAAATTATGTATTTGTATATGATGTACATGATCCTGTATTGTTGGACCTTTATTATATATTATATTATATTTTCTTGATTAATGCAGATTTCTGGTCTTATTGTGAATAAATCATTAGTGCATAGTATTCCAAATAAGAAAAATATTTGTCTTCATAGATTCTATTTAACACCTTTCTAATAAAATCAAGTTCCATATTACGTTTTCTTGGTGAATTTTCCCGTTTCACTCTTATAATAATCAGATTCCCAAAGTAAAATGGGCTGCAAACAGTATTTCCTGACTTTAACACCTTTCTTCCCTTCTCCCTGGTTAAGCTATCGAAGCAATAACTTATTCAGTTTTAAAGAATATCCTGCAGCAGAAGGTTTACTCGCACAGACTGAGCTCCTTGCTGTGTGTGTGTTAGTGTAGGGAAATAATCAATGAGTTACAATGCCGAACATATGGTCGGCCAAGCATCCATAATGACATACTGCCAAACCAATCATTCCCACTGTAAGTGTAAGTATAAGTGTGTGTGTGTGTGTGTGTGTGTGTGTGTGTGTGTGTGTGTGTGTGTGTGTGTGTGTGTGTGTGTGTGTGTGTGTGTTCATTCTTTGAGCTGAGATCTTGTGAGACTTGAATCCATTTGCTCTCATAAATAGGAATATTTCAAGAACATACTGTTTAATACATGCTGCCTTTCACAGAATAAGATGAGACCTTGAATCAAAACAGTACAGTTGTGGGTGCCAAGTTGGAAAGATGCAAACATTTTGTGGTATGTCCAACCATTGAGCCAAGGATAAAAAGTACTGTAATTGAAGATTGAATTTTAAAGGATCAGACAAAAGTGACCTTGACCTGGAGGGCTTGAGATGTTCAGACAGGATGAGTGCTTGTGGCAAGTGCTTGTATTCTTAACAGAGCTAAAGCGGTGATTATCCATAGCTTTCAGTCATGATAACATATGAAGACTTTGTTCCAAATTAACCAAGTTTTTCATTGTTACCAACTGTTTTATGAATCACAGAAGATAGTAAGATAGTAATCATTTTGAGTTTATCTAAAGTATTAATCAAATGAATATGTTTTTTTAGGATCCAACAGTAAAATAACATTTGCTTTGCTCTAAGTAATTCACTCAGTGATTAGAAATGGTAGAAAATCACTTTACGTTTATTCCTGCCCATAGGAAAATGTATTGCTCAGTGGTTGCTTTTCCAAATGTGGTGGGAAAAAACATAGAATATCTCGTTATTGTCTTGTTGCAATCTCTTTAATATAAAAATATTGTATTGTTCACTGGTTGCTCTTTCTAAGCTCATGAGACTTATTTGTGATTCTCATGTATTTCAAATTTTAGTCTCAACAGTGTCTCCTAAAAAATTCCTAAAAATCAGTAAGAGAAAAAAAAGTAGACAAAACTGAGACATGAGAAATTCTGAAAGAAAGGAATCCAAAATGACAATGGGAGAGAAACGTGTGAGATATCTTTATAGCCTATATAACCTCTTGCAAGACTTTTTTTTTTTGTTGCAATGGAGTTTTTCACTGTTAATGGTCAGGACAGTGAGAGTAGAAACAGGAGACAATTGGACAGGTGAGAATTGAACAGGGGCAGGAAAGTACCTTTAGCTGGGATTTGAACCCATGCTCTCTGAGGTGCCGTAGTACCTTTACGTCGATGTGCTACCCACAAGACTATGGCTCTGACAGAGTTTATTCTACGCTCAGGATACTAAGGGTGATTCTCTTATATGTTCCATTGATATATCAGCTTTGTAATAAGATGTCTTCAGTTGTATTTGCGGAGAAATGTTAAACTTTTACTAATATTGTAAATACTAAAACTATCATTTAAATAGCGTTAAACATTTCAGAATATCAAGGGTTACTAGTAAAAAAAATATATATATTTTCAGTGTCCAGCATTGTATATACACCATTTTTTCCAAACACGCTAGAAAGGACTTATTTAGTATAAGAGCAATACAATTTTTTTTGATCAAATATAAAACCAGTGTACCGGTGATTTTTTTGGCTTTGTTTAGCATTAACATTTTGTCTTGTATAGCCAATTTTTGCATGTATGTAAATATAGGTTATAGTTTCCTTTGTTAAATCATTGTGCAATAAAACACTGTCTACATAAAACAACTTGTAGACAACTTGTTGTAAAACAACAATATGACAATGCATATTGTCTTTCAGTCTTTGATTGAAATGGTGTGGATAATTGACTTTTAAGCTAACCAGAAGGAAGAAAAATAAAATAAAAAGAGATCTCGTTAACATTTCAAATATTTATCCTAGATAGAAACCTTAAGATTGAATGGAAACTTTTGCTTGAGTCTCCTGCTTCTCAAACTTGTCTTCTTAGACAAAACACTAACGCACTCACAATGGTCTCCTTTAAAGCTTTAGAAGATATCTCAACAACATCACACACTGTGCTCAGATATTTCTCTTTAGCTAAAGACTCGGGAGCCGAGATTTGTGTCCTCTAAATTTCAGAAGTGATCTTAATAACTTTACAAAGTGTGCACCAAGTCAAATGCCTCAATATGAGCTCAAACATTTCTACCATACAATATGTGTTAATAATCAAATTAGTCAATTAATATTCGAGTCATTAGCCATTTATGTGCCTTTCAGCAAAGAAAGCTTCAGGGTTAAATTTTCTGTAAATCAGATTTTGTTAAGACATCCGGTAAATTACTATTTCCAACAACAAATGATGTGCCTACATAAACATAAACATTGTCCTATAAAAATGTCTGCATAATTTCTTTCTCAATATAGCCTTTAACTGAATTTATGATTTCTTTATTTAGTGCCTTTCAAGTTCTTGACTTGCACATTTTGTAAAGTTGTTGAGATCTCTTCTTAAGCTTCACAGGAGACAAATATGAGACCACCAGAGTCTTTAGCTAAGGAGAAAATAGGAGCACAGTGTGTGATGTTGTTGAGATCTCTTCTAAAGCTTTAAAGAGACTAATATGAGACCACCAGAGTCTTCAGACTAGGAGAAATATCTGAGCACCGTGTGCCATGCTGTTGAGATCTTGTTTGAAACTTTGGAGACAAATGTGAGACCACCAGAGTCTTCAGACTAAGAAATATCTGAGCACAATGTGTGATGTTGTTTAGATCTCTTTTAAAGCTTCAAAAGGAGACCGTTGTGAGAGTGTTAGAGTTTTTGTCTCAGGAGACAAGTTTGAGAAGCAAGGAGTCTCAAGTAAAAATCTCAATTCGACCTCAAAGTAACCTCATTTCTGTCTAGGATAAATATTTGAGATGTTAAAGAGATCTTCCTTTTGATTTTTCTTTCCTACGGGTAATCATGAAAACATATTTAAAAATGGTCAGACAAGACCAGTTATTTCATCAGAAATTCAGATGAAAAGTAATTTACCTCACAACCCAGTGTTTGGCAAAAAAGTAGGTGATTCCACTGAGAATTTTCTTCTGGGTGGTGGAAAAAACCCCATCAAATTTCCAATTCGAAAAGCAGGCCAAACTTTGAAAAATGAGGAAGTTTGTTGAAAAGCAGCTCAACATGGAAGCTGTAGGAAGAAAGTCTCACGATTCAATTAAAAGAACCACTGACCATAATGACAAAGGTATTTTCTAATCTTAGAAAACAAACATCTAAAAATTATTGAATCAAGATACATGTACAGACTAAAAGGGATAGTTCGCCCAACAATGAAAATTCTCTCATTAATTACTCACTGGTGTGTCGTTTCAAACCTGTAATACCTTCGTTCATCTTCAGAACACAAATTAAGATATTTTTTATGAAATCCAAGAGCATAGACACCATTGGAATGACATGAGTGTGAGTAATTAATGACAGAATTTATATTTTGGGATGAACTATATCTGTAAGATATGAAAACTTGTTTTATGAAAAATATCAAAATAGTAAGCAAGCTGATGCTTAATACAATGAAAAAACACAGTATCTACCAATAGCATAGGAAAAATAAACTTTGTACTGGAAATCGAGTCAAAAACACTTTTTGCAGTGTAAGCAAACTGTTTTGAGTATTTCTGACTTCATTCAAGCAGACGAGAGCTGTATTTTCATAACTAGAAATAGCTGCCTTTGGGGGGATACTAAAATGGCTGCCGTGCACAGACTCTTTGATTAAACACATGATTCAGTACATGCTGGGGAATCTCTCTGGACCCCTGGATTAAGGGTGTTGGTTCTGGGGTTAAGACTTTGGTTCTCAGCCAAAGCCCCGGGGCTGTTGTGTTAATCTCCATGTCGGTCCTCATTAGCCTTAATGAATGAAGAAACACTTGTCATGAAAGCACAACACACGGGGTGTGTAATGCCACCGACAGCCAATGAGAGCTGTGGTAGGAATAAAACCTGAAAGCAACTGGCATATGAACACACTGAGTTTCATTTTCACGTCCTTGCGGTTGAAAAGGTTTTGGACTTTCCCAATGAAATATGAGCTTAAAGTTTGAAATGCAATACAATTTGATCAAAATAAAAAAGCTTTTGATTACATATGCACTTGGCTTGAGATCATTTAGAAGTTGCACATGAAACAAAACTGTTTAAATATGAATGAAACTCATTTGACTATGTCACCTGTGTAAACACACAACTCTAAGATGAAGCTTGTGTTTATTCAATGTAGCTGTAAATCACTGGGCTGAAGTTTCCTTTTGATTTCACTGGCTAATGGCTTATATATCATGCAGTGGTTTGGGCAGCATGCGTGTTTCCTTTACAGGAGTCAAATGGATAGGCGGGGAAACCTTGCAGTACAAAATGCGGTCAACCTCTTCTTTTAGCCGTGTCCAAAACCTCAGAAATGTTCAGCCACAAACACACACACATTGAAAGCAGACATCATTGTTGTTACACCACAATGTGCATGTTCCACCCACCAATTTGATGTTTTAGATTGATCACGGCCTTTCTTATGCGAGAGGAAGAAATTGTCCCGGCTCTGCATAAACACATTCAAACACAAGAGCTGCATTGTGAGAGCTGCTTGTTATTTTGGCTGTTATATAAAAGATCTACCAGGTTGGCCGCAGAAAGTCATCTGGCTGAGTTCCCAGAATCCATTGCACTTACTGACATGTTGAGATATAAAAAGTGCTGTGTCCTAGACCTATTGCACCTCCACTATACACACTTTTGCATTATATAGTTCTTTGTCTGTGTTGAGATGCTTTTCTCGTGAGCTGCTGGTGTTTGCACCGACATCAGCGGAATCTCTGTGGTCTCTGGTGTCCTCAAGTATTGCTTAATGTGAAATATATAGAGTAAAACAGAATTTAACCCATTCTAATTTATGCAACATGGCGGATGTCATGCTGTTATAGATCATGTTTAATATGCAAGACTTTAAACAGGTTTTTTTGCAGTAAATGCTTTGATACATTGCAAGAAGACACAAAGGCATTTTTTTCTATTTTAATAAGTCCACTGTTTTAGTATCTGTATCTGCTTATTATTAATATTTTCATATTTACTTCAGGGATAATACGTTATTTTTGCCTGTGCTCTCGGTGCAGTTGTTTTGCTTTGTTAATATGCTCTCTCCATCTCACCGGCTCTCCTGTAAATGAGAAGGACGGGGTCGAAGGCGCTCTGGACCGAAGCCATTCCCGTTACAGCCTGCCAACAGAGAGATGTGCTCCCTTCCTGCTTTAAAGAGATAGTGCACCCGAAAATGAAAATCTGAAAACTCTAATTTAAATAGTTGTTCACTGATATTCCCCTGCAGTGCGACGTCAACACCAGAACCACTGCAACCGGATCATTGAGGTTATAGATCAATCATTTGGATTCATGAAGTCTGATTTATAGTATAAACTGGATTAACTGATGTTACGTCTTATTCACTTAACTAATCAGGTAAAGTACACTAACAAAATCTGTGCTGAACTCCGAATCAACTGGGTCAAGCCTGATTCATGAAAAAAAATGCAAATTACACAGAACATAAGGAATGCATAAAGTGCCCGATTTACAAAAAGAAATATGCATATACTTCATATGTATCACCATGGTATTTATAGTAAAACTGTGGAATACAAATGGTAATCATTACACCAAAAAATACATGGTTACTACACTTCTACTACAATAAAACCATGGTTAATTTTTTTAAGGGCAATGTACTGAAAAATATCTGTGCTGAATTTACAAATTGGACATTACATTTCATTTTTGAATTGTGTTTTTGCGGAAAATAACGGCAAAGACAAATATGGATTTCGTTTGGGGGTGTTCAGTGTCACTAAAGCATACTCATTTTATTTCCACAGTGTTCATGTTGTTCAAATCGGTCAGTTGTAGTTTTTGTCTCCTTAGTTCAATCTAAATATAAGCCAGTGCGACTGAAAAATAATCAGGCATTGTTTACTTCTCTCAAAGCTCACATCAACATATTTGGAAAATCTTAAAAGCAGCTTAACTCTGGTTTAGATTGCCTGATGGGAATTAGAAGGGATGTCAACAATAGTATGTTACACTTGTGTTCTAAATTTCCAGTGTAACCCGGCCTCTCTAAAAGCGCAGAGGCAGTGAGCTGTGCTGTTATGGCCCTTAGCACACTGTGGTGGGTTATTTATAGCTGACATTGCCAGCCAGCACTGGGTGTAATATAAGGACACGTCCACCGAGCAGAGGGGTGATTAAACGTCTGAGTAATTGACAGTAGCCCTGGAGGAAGTGAGGGAAGAGTTAGAGAGAGAGAGGCAGAGAATAACTCATTTGGTTTCCCCTACTACAGCTCTCCTTTGTCTTTCCCCAGAGATGAACAACTCTTCATGCTGAACTGCACCCAGATGCCATCAGTTCGATTGGACAAATACTGAGGGTTGGATGGGTAGTAAAGTCTCAAACATTCATGACAGGTTTTCAAGGATCTGTCCTGACTCAATCGATCAATGTTTTTGATGTAAAACAAACTCTCAGCAGATTCTCAGCAGGCTGTGTGATAAGAATATTAAACCTCAAGAACAATTCTGGTGAGATATTTATAGTTGTGTCCTAGCAGCAATAACCTGATTGCGTAACAGTAATTAGCAGACAGACTTAAGCAGCAGTGACAGAAGACTTACGCAGACCTCAGAATAGACAGATACCACTTTTCCACCGATGCAAATATATTTTGAAACAATTCACCAAAGATGAGACTCTTCTGGGTTGGAAAAAAACATGTGGCCACTTAAACTGGCTGATTACAGGATACAGGATTCCCTTGAATCAGTAATGATAGATTACTGGACAGCAGGATAATATCTTATCCAAGTAGTTTTCAAAACACAGTACACATTCAGCTGAAGGACATCATTTATAAAGATGCATGTAGAATGATCATAAATGTGAAAGTACAATATGAGTTTTAGTTGAATAGTCAGTTAGTCGACTTTTACTAGCACTAGTTACTGCTATTGGAAGCTATAGAGTGTGCATTAACTATAGGGCATATAATAGGCCCATGTAGGGTGCTAAAACGAAAACAAGAGCACCGTTATTTGATGCTGTACTAATAGAATATTGGTGAAACAGATTCGACAAACCACCAGTACTTAGTTTTTCATTGATTATAACAGAACTTTGATGATTTAAAGATAATAATTGAAGAGCTTTCAACCCTGCATAGACAGGCAGTGAGGATATCGGTAAAAGGGCATGAACTGCCGCTGTTTTTATTTTGTACTATTCTCTAAACTCCACTTATAATGTAATGAAGATTTTTACTGTTTTGACCCCCTCATCTGAATGATCTGTTGCATAGGTGTTGCAGATCGTAGATTCGGACGTAAATGCCCACTGCTATGATTGGCTAACACTTGTGTATGTTTGACAGCCTTAAGATGACTCTGTTTGGCAGCCTATACATCCTTCACGGATGGACACTGAAGTTACAAAACATAAAAGGTCAGTACATACCAAATTATCTGTAATAACAGACGACGCAATAATGATCACGTAATAAACAGTTACCCACACTTGTGTGTTGCGACATTACTGTCTATACACCCAACATAGACGACACAGCATCGTCTTTTAGTTTCAATCTTCTGAAAATCCTGCATCGAATTGTGCCTTGTTTGTAAACAAATATGTGGTAAAATGAAGTGAACTATGCGCAGAGTTCTTCCTGATGCAGTCTGTTTATCAGTTGGTTTCTGCATAGACATGGGTTTGCCGCTCTCTTCATTTACCTATGCACGAATCAGTGATCGGGGCTAAACAGGCAGCACTGTAGAAGCAGCCGATGATCTTCTTCTGGCGGTGTTTAGCAACACTATTATATCATAACGGTGCACATTCCACAGTTTTTCGTTTTAGTAGATTAGCTTCAACGTAAGCTGATAATATTTTGGGGGGGACTAACGAGAAAGTTTGGAGTTCTGAAACGTACAGAATGACCACTTATATGTCTAAATATCAAGGGAATTTTGATTTCTCAGTTCATGACCCCTTTCAAATTGTTTATTTACATCAGTGGTTCAACCTTAATTTCATGAAGCTATGTGAATACTTTTTGTGTGCAAAATAAAATAAAAACAATGACTTCAACTCAGGGGCGGACTTATTGATTTGGGGGCCCTAAGCACATTAGTCAACCTGCTGCTGTTCTAAAGCCAAATTAGGCTACCTTATTTTTTTTCGGATCAAAAAACGAAGATATTATCAAAAAAAAAGAAAACTGCGTGCACTTGTCCATTTAATAAATTGTGAAAATGTCCAATCTTTTTACAAACATGAAATGATCCCATGTAACTCATTCCATATTCCAAGTGTTCTGAAGGCATACTGTAGTAAGGTTTGCTGAAAACAAATCGTAAATGAGACCTATTATTAAGGGAAAATCTCCAGTCATTGCATTCGTGCATTTATACGAGTACACTTCTTCGGGTGCACCTTGAAGAAGCACACAAGAGTCGTTCTGAAACATCAAGATAAATAAAATTGTGACTTGAAACACAATACTTTCTTTACTGAGGTGAATATCTCTGTTCTGAGACAGTCTAGACAGCGTAGAATGTGTGCAAAGAGCCCTCCCTCATAATCACTACAGCTGTCACTCACTTCAATTCATTGTGTTCTCACGACGTTTCGTTTATAAGCTCTACCCTGAAAATGAATCTCTTATTTACATCGTATCTACACTTTGTTATAATGAGATGATTCCCGACCTTGCAGAACTCAGCACTTGACAAAAACTCTGCATTTTGATCGGTAAGTGGATTCTAACTTAAACACTTCTGGTCACTGCGTTCAAGAAATCAGTGGAAATGCCTGTGAGCGGCTACAATGCTCAACGCTGCAAATATGTTTCGCCAATATCAGATGGGTCCCCCTGATTCCCCGGGGCCCTAAGCGGCCTTTTACCTTGCTTATTAGTTAAGTACGCCCCTGCTTCAACTATTTATTCTCTTCCGTGTCAGTCTTCGATGTGCGATCACACAGTACCACAATGTGTTTTGTAACAAAAACCTTAAATACTCTAGTAATAGCAGAAATGAGTAGTTGTGCAACCCCAGTTCATGCCGTTTTTGACATAGAATGAAATGGAATGTGATCTAGGATCAAATCTGAAGGTATGTATGTTTTGAAACGTTAATGCATGTGTAGTAATGCAGACTAGTGGTTAAGTTCAATTAGCAGTGCCAAAACGGATTTGATTCTCAGCAAACAAACCACTAAAATGTGTGCCGCTAATATAAATCATTTTGCATAAGTACATCCAGAAACTGTTGGTGCATTAAAAGTGCATTACTGCTACTTTCACCTGTTGTTATTATCTTAATGAAAATAAACTAGGGAATCGCAGATACCAGGTACCATGTTCAACAGCCTTAAAGGGACACTAACTTTTAATTTTTGGGTGAACCATCCTTTTAAGTCCAAATCATTGTTTGTGAGCAGTTTATTTTTTAGTATACGATTTACATCATAGTTTGGTACACGAGTCAGTGTGGGTCAGAGGTTGCCAGACATCACCTGCTGAGCTCACAAGTCATCTTAAGAGCACATCATTTTGGGTTTTTAACCCCCAAATTATATTTAATTATCTGAGAGCTTTAGGCAAAAGAGAGTGCAACAAAATACCAGAGTGATCTTTTCTTAGAAAATGGACAAATATTTCATGCGTCATGACTTCTCATTATGACCGAAATATTGATAATACCAGTCCAAATACCAGAAAGGACAGTCAGGTGTGTTTCCGTTCTTCAGTTCCCATGGTGCCTAGTGCTTTGTGTGCCTCAGTTACTCAGAGAGAAAGAGCAGAATAAAAAAAACAACAACAAACAAACAGCAGGATCAATATCACTCAGAGCTCTTTTATGATAGCCGGAAAATGCCCTGGATCTGCCATGTGCAATTATATCAGATCTGCCTCCATGCATGCATGCAGACTCCCAGACACGCATGCTCCTGTCCCCCATCTCCACCTCTGAGGGCTTTTTCTGGATAAAGGCAACCAATGAATATCTGAATATGTGCCTTGTTTAACATCTTGTAATCTTATAGGTACATGACACATTTGGATGTCAGTCTGCAGGTACTACTTCTCAATGTAATAACATGCTTAAAGGGGTAGTTCACCCCAAAATAAAATTCCTGGCATTAGTTACTAACCCCAGGTCATTTTACCTGTATTACATTTACATTTATGCATTTAGCAGACGCTTTTATCCAAAGCGACTTACAGTGCATTCAGGCTATACATTTTTTTGTCAGTATGTGTTCTCTGGGAATCGAACCCACAACCTTTGCGCTGCTAACGCAATGCTCTAACCATTGAGCCACAGGAACACATTATGTGTTATTATGTATGTATTATTATGTGTCTGTTTTAGCATCATTTAAAATCATCAAATCTCCAGTCAAATTGCCTCACAGGTGAAAGAGGTCTTAGTAAGGTTCTTTATTGGCATTGATGGTGTTTGCACCTCTAACAGCTTGTGAAAATATGAGCTATAAGAAATTCATTCTGTGTTCATTTCTTTATCCCTTCAGTTATAACAGATTCATGCTAATTTTAGATCTTCCTCGTCTCTCTTGCCTCATTATATGTGTCATATTTTATCTGAAGCTGTGGCGTTTTCTCACATGTAATGAAATACGAGAGGTGGCAGCCGTTGAGGTAATATCCTGGTGCCGTGAAGAACTGAGATAAAAATACTTTATTCATTTTCATTTGTGATTGTAGCAAATGCAGCGCTCAGATCAGTAAACATGTCACTGTCAATTGAAAGCTAATGTTACGTTAGTCCTGTCTTAATAAAGCTGACAGGACCCAGAGGAAAATGTCATTGCTTAAAGGTTGGTCCTTCATCTGTGAGGATGATCTCAGGTGGGTCATTTCAGCATTCCTTTTTTTACTGATGTTTCTCTTATGTGACATAAAATAGACTTTAAAACAGATGTTCGTATATTCGAAATACACAAAGCATTTTAAGTCTACTTCCTATAGTTTATTTGTTTATGTGTTTATTTTAAAATCTAATTTCAATGATTTAGCATATTGCCAGAGCTGAGCACAATGTGACACTGTGTTGTGATCTAAAACTCAATGGTTTTCAAATACATTTGAAAGAATCCTTTCTAAAATTTGAATACCTTTCAAGCATCAAGCGTGTGATCAAAAAATAGTCAAACAGTAACATTGTGAAAGATGATTAGAATTTAAAATTAACTTTGTATTTGGATATATTTTTAAATGTTATTACTCTGAAAAAAATTGTGTTATATGGCACTAAAAGTGGTTATTTGGCTCATTAAGGGAACCACTTTTGGTGCTGTAAAGCACCAAATCTTGGTGCTTCAGTGGTTCTTCACCAGTTCTTTGGCATGCCTGAGGGGCTATATAGCACCGCTACCATATACAGAACCAGTTAAGCTACTGTATGGTTCTTCAGTGGTTCTTCAGCGGTTCTTCACCAGTTCTTTGGCATGCCTGAGGGGCTATATAGAACCGCTACCATATACAGAACCTGTTAAGCTACTGTATGGTTCTTCAGTGGTTCTTTGGGGTGATTAAGGAGCTATATAGCACCACAGCCGTACAAAGAACCGGTTAAGCCCCTTTAAATGTTCTTTATGAGCCAAATAACCACTGTTGGTGCTGTTTAGCACCATTTTTGTTGAAGAAATACAATGCAATATGGCACCTCTTGTGGTTCTACATAGCACCTTTAAATATATGGTGCTATATAGCACTACAAGGGGTTCCCCTATGATTATGAGCCAATAACCACTTTTAGTGCTATATAGCACAATTATTTTAGAGTGTATGATGTAAAGTTGAATTTTCAGCAGCCATTAATCAAGCCTTTAGTGTCACATGATCCTGATTTGGTGCTCTCAAAATGATTTGTATGGTACAGTTGTGCTACTTAATATTTTTGTTGAATATTGTGTGTCCTTCTTAGTAGATGAACAGCATAGAACAATTTAAGTATACATATATAAGTGACTAATATATTGTAATTTGTATTAAAATAATTACTATAAAACATCTGGGATAACATGTTGTTGTCACAGATTCACCAGCCACACCAGCCACCTACACTCGTTCACAGTCACCAGATTACTGATTCCGAACACCTGATTCCACTTTCCTGGGCATTATATCAGGCTACTCGCCCAATCCCTCGTCGGCTGGTCTCAAGGTTACATACATTTCTTCACGCTCCTACTCCCCACTCTGGATCGCTGTGACTCTGTGTTGCCCGATGTCTTGCTGGATTCCCCAGAAAAGGATTAAGATAAGAACTGTTACTCTTCAGTTTGATGAGCAATTGTTATGGTGCAGTTGTGAACTTGAAGTTCTCCTTCAGTTTGTATAAATAAAGAAGCTCTGAATCGTTCTTCCTGTGTATGCCTCTCATCCAGACGTGAAAGTTGTATGTTTATATTTTGTTACTTGTAGTATTTTTTCCTATAAAACTGTAGCTTGTGCTAGTGTTTTGTGAATACCTCAACAGCAGGACGGCGAGCTCTGAGGTTGGAAAGACGTCCTGGGATCGGTTAATCGTTAGGTGAGCGCCTACCACCTGCCGGGGTCAAACTTGAGGGAGTGATGAGAAAAGAAATGACCACCAGCAGACAGGTGTGCAGACTGTGTGCGAGTTAAAGTGTATCAGTGCTGTCCTGAGAAAACCTTTTATCAGTAGACACATTTCCTCCCTGCTCTCTGTTGGTAGTTCCCTAGAGGTGTACTATCTGTAAGATCACTTGTGTGTGACGTTCAAACTCTGATCTGGAGTCACCCTGTGCTCTTTGCACCTCTCAAGCATTACATTTACATTTACATTTATGCATTTAGCAGACGCTTTTATCCAAAGCGACTTACAGTGTACAGGCTATACATTTGTATTGTCAGTATGTGAAGCATCCATCTCACTCCCCTGCAGAATTATCAATAACCCGTTTGGCTGGAAATCAAAATGTGTGGCTGATGAAATGCAATGAAACATCCTTTTTGGCCAAAGGTTATTGAGGAATTTGACTTTTAATGAGGTAAGAAAACGTGGAAAGTCAATATCTGAACTGTTAGTTTGCTGCACGTTATTTACTATTAACACGCATACACACACATTTTCAAGATATTTTCTTTATTTCTAGATAAACTTTGTTTAAAAGCTGATCATAACACATTAAGACATGAAGTTTTCAATTAATTTATTGAATTTACATATTTGGTTGGTGTTTTTGAAAAAATTGACAGGCTGCATTTTTGAAGAAACCGTGCCATTTATTTAATATATTTTTTTTTATGAATAGAAGGCTTTTTTGCAACATTATAAATGCATTAACTGTTTATTTTGATCAATTTAACCCTTATACCTTGCTAGTATAGCATATATATATATGAAGAGCTCTTTTCCAAAACGCTATAAATCCATTTTAATAGATTTCATGAAAATGACTTTTTTTTTTACCTAGACCCATACATTTTGTTAATATTCAATTTATCCTGTTAAAATGGTCTGTTGGCTCAGTCTGAACATGTTAAACAATGATTGTTAAATGAAACCACAATATTGTCGATTATAAATGCAAAGTTTTTTTTTTTTTTTTAAACGCTACAAATCCATCTTTTTTTTATGTTGGTTTGTCAAAAAAAAAGAGAACATGCAACATATGACATCAGGGACTCATACTATAAACCGGTCACACCAGCCTTGTGTTGATGTAACCCCCCCGGGTCCACACCATCACACCGAGCGGGTCTCGAACCCGGATTTCCGGCGCGGGAGGCGGGTGCTCTAGCAAGGAACGCCAAAGGCTACAGCCTCTAGTCTCAGTCGCTAGAGTGAAGTTTACACACCGCCTTTACTGGCATACACATCTGTTACATTGACATCCCACAGTGGGTATTAACGCGCCACCTGAGTGAGTGCATATCGCATTTAGGCTAAAAACAGGTTCGGCGCTTATAGCGGTTTGGAAAGGAACTGCATCTTGCAGTACATTTTAAACAAGGAAATATAGCGATTTGGCATGAAACATTGATGGAGCAGGGAATAGGTTCAGTACACAGCAAAATGGCATGACGAACTCATTTTTTTTTTATTTGGCGTTTATCGCGTTTTGGAAAAGAGCTCTTCATATATATAAATGAGCCCAAACTTTTGAGCAATAGTGTATTATATTATTTCAAAATAATATTTGGTGAACAATTTAGTATTGGGACCAGTTCTCACTATTAACTAGGTGCCTATTAGCATGCCTATTGTAAACATATTGGCTGTTTATTGGTGGTTATAAAGAACACACTCCGCATGACCATATTCTCAGGTAGTCTCAGCTAACGTTTTTTTAATGGCGATTAATTGGAATAAAAGAAAAAGAGTGACCGAAGATTTTTTTATATAAAAATGTAATGCATGTTTATTTTTTGTTGCACTTTTTTTCTCTTGCTGTAAGCATTAACAGTAAAAAGCCAGGAAAGAAAATCTGCCAAGAAAGTTTGTGGGTCTTTAATTGTAGTTGGAGGTTCCTGACTCAGTGTAAAAGAATTTTAACACTGCAGAATATTTCAAACTTCTGGTCAATAAGACCAGCAGTGGTTGATATCTGAAATACTCAGACACAAAAGCATGCACTAATTTCCTCTCCAATATCTAGGATCTGGTCACACAATCCAGTTCATAGCATTCATGGATTGAAACCCAGAGTAGCATATTTAACAGAGGCAGTTTACCAAAACAATGCATAGGAACCATATGTTCGTTTTTTTCTTTACTCATTCAGCTCATGTTATAATTTTATATGAAGGTGACTGAATAACTATTAACTATTTAACTTTGAGCCTTAAACAGAAAATGAAATAACGTATTGTTGGTTATATAATGTCACATTATATTCACTCAGTGTTTGAAAACGTGAAGAGGGTCTAATGTGCTGTGTGAAAACCACTTTTGGCCCTTTCTGGTTGTTTTTGGAGCCTGAATAAGAGTATCTGTCGGAGTAACAGGCCCCAGTGGATTCCTCTGTCCCTCACATTTCACACATCTACTAAAAAAATAAATATTTGTGGGAATGACACTCAGCACACATTACCATCCAAAAACTGATTTTGTTTTTGTTTTAAGACTGGCTCCACGAAATAATCCTTCATATCTGGCAAAAACAAGGAGGCTGATTTTTATAAAAGATTTAACAAGGATGGAAAAAGGCCACAGTCAGCCAAACCTTTGTGGCTTTTGCTGAAGCATGTGCTGCAGTAATGCAGGCTTGAGGAGGTATTCAGCTTTCACTGAATCACTGTTACTGCAGAGCAGTGGGAATGTAGCTCTCCTCAACGTTTGGCAACAGCCTCATCCTTGGCTTGATTGTTGTAGCAGAGCCTTGGGCTGGATTCTCATTGGGAGAGGACATTGCATAACCTTGTGGTGTCCACAGAATGCTGTTTAGGGACAGAATACTTCAGCTTGACTCTGGGGAATCATTGATGGCTTTATTGAATGTTGCATTTAATATCAATGGCTACTTTAAATGGGATGTGGGGTCAAATATAATCTTTTCATTTCTTGTAAATACCAGTCGTGTTCTGTTATACTTTATTGAATTGTTCTTTATCCTTTCTCTGTGCCCAAGACATATTCTTGAGAACTAAACCTACAACATACAGTCTAATGAGTAAGCCGAATATAACTGATGTAACTGCTTGATATAAATGTTTTTCTAAATGGTATCTGAAGTTGTTGTCATAGCAACAGGTCCATAAGTTAAAGTCATTCTATGTAAATGGAATACAATCACAGTGGAGGTGATTCTAATATCTGCCTCAGTCATCAATATAATAATAAGAAAATTGGTTTTGAGAGAAGTCTTTAATGGTCACCAAGGCTGGGTTTATTTGATTAAAAATACATTAAAACTGTAAAATTGTTTAATGTTATTACAATTTAAAATAACCATTTTCTATATTCATATATTTAAAAAATATTATGTATTCCTGTTATGGAATAAAATTAAATGAGATAAATAAATATAAATAATTTATTTGAAGTAAACAAAAATGTCTAACATTGTTAAAGTTTTTAATGTCACTCTTGATGAATTTAATGTGTCCTTACTAAACAGAAGTATCATACTGACCTCAAATGCATATAGTTATTATTATTTAGTATGATACTTTATAAACTATAAAATACTAGGATAATAATCTTAAATATTGCAGAATTTTCAATATCTCTTATTCTAAAATGTGTGAAATTGATCAACTCTTTCGATCATAAAAGTTGTAATATATAGAATTGTTCTTATTTTTAAGAGTATATAACATCGTAACATACTGTGTCTCAACTCTGCATTGCTAGTTGTGGTTTTGAGTAATGATACGTAGATGTTTCTGTAAGAACTCTTTCCTGAAAACACATTTAGCCCATAAAAAGGAGGGCAGCTGCACTGAACAGTTTAAGAGGTAGTAAATAATTGGACTGTCCGCTGGTTTAGGCAGACTTCTTATTCATACCACTGACTGCACCTTTCATTTTCCCTGACGGTTGTGACGGGCTCTACTCCTCTTGAGTCATATTTTACATGTTTAATATGGTAATGTTCTTTCTTCACTTTGCAGATGCTGAAAGCCCTCTGTGCGTCAATGTCCTAAAACAGTCATTAGCCACCTACCATTTTAAAGCACATAAGCTCTCAACGATTCCCGTAGATGCTTATCATTGTCGTGCCTGGGGCTCAGAATAAAACCGGCTGGACATATCTCAGGTACCAAGGACCTATTCAGAGCTTTAATCACGACTGCTGATATCTAAAGGCCATGTGCAGTCTGGAATTACCTGGACTTATTTTAATGTACTGCTTATATTAAGAATGAAAATACAGCATCAGGGAAAGTGAATCTTTACAAATTGATAACAAAATAATTGATTTCATACATATTTAGCCTCTTTAAGATGCAGCCTAATACAACTCGGAATTCCGGAAATGTTGGGACTTTTTTTTAATTGGAATAAAATGAAAACTAAAAGACTTTTAAATCTCATGAGCCATGTGATTTGAAATTCTTTTAGTTTTCATTTTATTCAAACTTAAAAAACATTCCAGAATTCGGGTTGTATTTTTAGTGTTTATAAGTAATGTTTATGCCTACAAGCTGTATGCATATAAACTGAATTGTACAATATGAACATATTGACAGCCTCTAAAATATTAATGCATGCACAATTTAAGAATTAATTCAAGAATTAATAATTTAAGATTTATTTTTTTATTATTCATTAAGGACACATTAAATTGATCAAAAATAGACTAAAATCGTTTTTTTTTTTAAATGTTTTAAAAGATTTATATGCCCACTAAAATATTAAGCAATACAGCGTTTTTCAACATTGCTAATCAGAAATGTTTCTTGAGCTATAAATCAGCATATTAGAATGATTTCCAAAAGATCATGGGGGTAATGATGCTGAAAAGTCATCTTTGCTATCAAAGGAATAAATTACTATTTAATATATACACTCACCGGCCACTTTATTAGGTACACCAGTTCAATTGCTTGGTAACACAAATTGCTAATCAGCCAATCACATGGCAGCAACTCAATGCAGTTGGGCATCTAGATGTGGTGAAGACGACTTGCTGAAGTTTAAACCGAGCATCAGAATGGGGAAGAAATGGGATTTAAGTGACTTTGAACGTGGATTGGTTGTTGGTACCAGATGAGCTGGTCTGAGTATTTCAAAAACTGCTGATTTACTGGGATTTTCACACACAACCATCTCTAGGGTTTACAGAGAATGGTCAGAAAAAGATAAAATATCCAGTGAGCAGCAGTTGTGTGGACGAAAACGCCTTGTTGATGTCAGAGGAGAATGGGCAGACTGGTTAGAGATGAAAGGCAACAGTAGCTCAAATAACTACTCGTTACAACCAATGTATGCAGAATACCATCTCTGAACGCACAACACATCAAACCCTGAAGCAGATGGGCTCCAGCAGCAGAAGACCACACCGGTGCCGTTCCTGACAGCTAAGAACAGGAAACGGAGGCTACAAATCGCACAGGCTCACCAAAATTGGACATTTATGTACAATAGAACAATAGAAGATTATAAAAAGCATTGCCTGGTCTGATGAGTCTTGATTTCCGCTGTGACATTCAGATGGTAGGGTCAGAACTTGACGTAAAGAACATGAACGCATGGATCCATCCCGCCTTGTCTCAACAGTTCAGGCTGGTGGTGTAATGGTGCGGGGGATATTTTCTTGGTACACTTTGGCCCCTTGTTACCAATTGAGCATAGTTTAAACGCCACAGCCTACCTGAGTATTGTTGCTGACCATGTCCATCCCTTTATGACTACAGTGTATCTTCTGATGGCTACTTCCAGCAGCATAATGCACCATGTCACAAAGCTCAAATCATCTCAGACTGGATTCTTGAACATGACAATGAGTTCACTTTACTCAAATGGCCTCCACAGTCTCCAGATCTCAATCCAATAGAGCACCTTTGGGATGTGTGCATTGAATTTATTTAATACACAAGTTTCACAATTTGAGTTGAATTACTGAAATAAATGAACTTTTCCACGACATTCTAATTTATTGAGATGCACCTGTATGTAAAATGCTTACATGTTGTCAATATGTTAGTAATATCTCTATGCAAACACAAATCTATCTGCGCTAGAACCCCTCTTTATGCACAAATACATATGATTACTCATTGTAATATGACACTACATTAACAGTGATGTACCCAAAAAGACTGGTGAGGGAGTCAATGACAACTCTGTAGGAGCAACAGTTCAAGCCTCAGTGACTGAGACTGGAGAGACTGTGCGTAGAACATCTTTTGCCGGGTTTGCTTTACCAGTGACAGCTTTATGCTACAGTGGCAAATAATATAGCCACTGCTGGAAAAAACACTAGCTACTGAAAAAAAGTAAGAGTCTGCTAGAAGGCATGCCGGAGACACTGAAGCCAGCTGGAAGAACGTGCTATGAACTGATGAGACCAAAATTGAGTGTTTTGCCATCAGAGTAAACAGCATGTTTGGCGTAAACCAAAGGCTGCGTATCATCAGAAACACACCATCCTTCTAGTGAAGCACAGTAGCAGCAGCATGAGGTTTCTCTGCAGCAGCCCTGGAAGGTTTTTGAGGGCAGAGGGCAAAATTCATTAAACAAAATCCTGATGGAAATCCTGATGAAATCTGCAAGATGCCAGTTACTTGGAAGATTTGTTTTCTAGCATGACAATGACCCCAAACAAAAGCTGAAGGTACCATAAAAACAAAAAAGAATTGTCAAGAAAGGAGTTCAAATCTCAACCAATTGAGAATGAATTTAACTTTTTAAATCCTTATTGGCAATCTTTGGTGGGGGTGAATACTTTAACACCATAGACATGAGTCTGTGTTTGTCATACTTGAGCCATTTCCGAGATAAATGATGCCACATCAGCTACAAAACTTTGCCTCACAATCAATGTAAATCCCCATCATTATGGCTTTTTCCATGTCATATTTGGAACAGATTTATCATGCTTCTATTTGTTTTGAGATCATCTTTGAAACTGTCATTATATAAACACTGTACCCGCCCACCTACTGACACACAATCACTAACTAAATTCACATAAACACAAATGCTATAAACCAACCAATGAAGAAAAAATCTGGATTGAACACCGAGCCCTGTGTTTACACATATTATTTTGCCAGACGCTTGCTTACCAAAGTAACATACAAGAATGTGCATGTGTTTCAGTCAGCAGAAAGAACGGGGTTTGGCTCTCTTTCCAGAACATGTCTATTCAGATTTTCAGCTTGCATATTTGGGTTTCAAAGTAGACCGCTATTGAATGCAAAGTCAGAATAAATAGTTCACTGTCTGCAAATTCTTTGGCAGTAAGCATTTCCCTTTGGTCCATCTAAGTGTTTTAACATGTTTCTGCTGGGGCTGTCAATTAAATCATAGTTAATCAAATATATCAATGTTTGTTGAAAAAAGATATCCGAAAGGCATTATGTTATGATGCAGATGAAGACATCATTGAACAGACATGACAAAAAGTGGCTTTAGAATTATGCTTGATTTTTCAGACCTTGTGGGCAGAGGAGGTGTGGTCTTATCAAACTAATTTGCATACCTATTTGTGTCAATGAAAACAACTTCCCTCAGTAAACTACTAATTTGCTGCTTATTAATAGTTAGTAAGGTAGTTGTTAAGTTTAGGTATTGGGTTGGATTTGGGATGTAGAATAAGGTCATGTAGAATAACGCATTAATATGTGCTTAATTTGTAAAAATAATTGATTAATATTCTAGTAATATGCATGCTAATAAGCAACTAGTTAAGAGACCCTAAAATAAAATGTTACCGACTTGTTTTTGTTCTGAAGAGAATATTTAGAAGAATATCGGTAAGCAAGTTTTGATCATCATAATATAAAACGTTATTAGATTTTTATTTATACATTTTTTAAAATATTGTATTTTATGTTCCACAAAGCAAAGGAATTCAGGTTTGGATAGTTAAATTCATGTTTGGGTTAATAAAGTGACATTCTTGTTTTCAAGTGAACAGTTTTTGCATGGTAACAGTAGTCTTTTTATGTCCATTTAAAATGGCTGAATATTTTTCCTGGTGGTAATTCTTTGCCCACTATTAATGCACACCTCACAAAGCCACTGAATCATACTAGGCATGATGCACACATGACATGTTATTGAGCTTCCTGAACAAATGTATTCTAGTACAGAGGTGTAAGAATCAATGTGCAGCCTGTCATCTCGCTGCCACAAAGTCTCATCAATCAGCACAGATGTGACCGTCATCTCAGATAACATTTTACTTTGACCTTTGGATCTGTCAGAGTCATTCATTGTCACATAGAAAGGGGTCGCGTGAGGCTAAAAGGATTACAACAAAAAATGCATGACCAGCGAAGCTGGAATATAAGTACATTTTATGAACAGTTTATTGGATTGGTTCCCTTGACAATATTAGTGATTTAGTGTTAACATCCAATATACAGTACTGCTCAAAAGTAGGAATATTTTGATTTTTAAAATCAAAAATACATTTTATCAATGTTAAACACAGTTGTGCTGCTTAATATTTTTATGGAAAAATTATTAGTTAAAAAGTACAGAATTTAAAATAAAATATATATTTTTTGTAGCGTTTGTAACATTCTTTCAAAAAAATTCACTGAACCCAAACTTTTTAACGATAGTGTAGCATACATATAACACAGCAAGTATTTATGGTACTATTCTTTGTCCTGATCATTAAAGTACCTCATTGGGCCTCTTAAAATAAAGTTAAACTTCTTTGTAGCATGAAATAATGATGAAATATGTCCATATTTGGTCCAAACACTATACTTTTGGTTTTGAGACCCTGCTTGCTTTGAATTACAGTACATACACTTGTGTGGCAACTGAACTGACGAGCCCCTTTGGCTCAGCGGTCCCATAGAGAAGTACTGTTGCCCAAGTCAAACACACGCACCATATTCCACAGCTGCAGGAAGGGTTTGAGAATATATAGATCAGACACCACGTGAAATAGCTCTTAAGCCTTTCTGACATTATGGTGTCAAGAGAAAGCAAAAAGGCGAGATTTTGAAGGCAGAGAGGGTTTTCACACCCGTTAAGTGTTTGGTTCTATTATGAGCACTTGTGTTCTGCGAGTTGTCAGGGAATTCAGATTCAGAGGGAGATTAACTTGTTCTGATCCATCGGCCTTTAAACTAGCATAACAAGAAACGACTGAAGGAAATAGAATAGAGATAATGAATATACAGGTTCCTGTGTGGTTTCCTTTGTTGCATGATCACTTGGAAACATTTCTGGACTAAGAACAAAAAAAAGAAGAAAGTGTGATTCACAATATGGAGTCTATAGGAAGAAATTAATGGATTTGATTGATTCTAGTTTTGGAAATTGATTCTGAAATTTTACTGCACTGGTCTTGTGTTGCATTACATTTTAACATAACTCTTTACGGCCAATTCAAATCAACTGACACAGACCAGCATCGACAGTGGAAGCATTGGAATGGAAGCAAAATTCTGATAGCAATGTTGTCACATATTCATTTTCCTTAATTTCTTCTCCCTTTTATGTGTTCCTGAAACATATGTGTATGTGTTCAATCATTTCCCCCATTCTTTTTCCCATTTTTCTGAAAGTATTGATAGATTAACTGGGCCAGCATGTTGTATTTGTCATGCTGACAGGGTTCTTCTACTCACAGTTATTTTTAAAGTAATTAAGACTTGTATTCTTGTGAAAGGCTGGAAGTCTGGGAGAAGCAGACAGGAATAACATGACTGTCTTTATTAGCCGGGTCCCAGTCAATGCTGATTATAATATTGGTTGCTGAAGAAAAGCCCGGAGCAGTAATGCACACACGCTCGAATATAATGAAAGGCTGATATATATCTCCACAGGTTTGGTACTGACAGACAGATTCTCTCTCTCTCTCTCTTAACAAATAAAAAATGGGATAAAAGGTTCTGCATATAATAAAAATAATACAAATATTGATATATCTGTTCCTACGTGTCCTGTAAACAGTGCTTTGCTGTGGGTAAAAACGCTTGAATTTTAGGCCTCAAACTTTCCGTTTCATTCTTTTGTGCGCCTTCCACCAGCATTTAATATGTCATTATTAAGTTTTGATAGATTTACGGTTACAGTTAGAATTTGTGTTGTGTCTATGCTAGATGAACAAGTACAATTTTTACTGCCAATTTTACACATTCTTGCCTTTTTTCCTGATTGAGTTTCATAACAAGAAGAGGTGTGTTTGATTTTACATAGAGCAGAGCAATAAAATAAATTCCATAGTTATTATGCAAGAATATGAATTTGAATACAGTGAAATGGCTCAGTTAAATTTCAGAGAAAGAATTCTGGGATACATTTTCTCATTAGATGCTTATGCAATGATGATCTCATATTGCTGCAGTCCACACAGCTGCTAGATGTTGTAGCATCTGTTTTTCATACTCATATATTGCCTTCCACAAGGCATATGCAATGCAGCATTAAGCCAGGAACACTGGCACAACAAATGTAGCATAACATGCAATTGTCTTTCTGTGCATGACAGACAGAATGGAGAAAGAGAAATGAAGGAGAGAGGAGGGACGGATAGAGTCATCTTCATTTAGAAGGCAATCAGCCATATTGTAATGGCAGATTAGAGTGTATAATTTTTCTTTTGTCTGCAGTGTTCCTGCATGACTTTTGCCCATTTCCTCAGCTAAAAATAGCCCTGCTGAGCACACACTTCAAATCTGCCAGTGAGTACGCTGGAGGTCTCTCTCTTCCTCTCCCTCCGTTCTTTTCCTTTTCTTTCAGGCCAACCCCCACACTCATGATATAATCACATGCAGCAAGGGCTCTTAACCTTTTTGGGTCCACAAAACATTTTTTGTTGGATCTCACAGGCATGGATTTCATGCCTGTCTCAATGACTTTTCCCCATACAGTGGAAGTCGATGGTAACTAAAACTGATGACAGAATTACTAGTTTTGAATGACCTGTCCCTTTAAGAATAACAACATATTTGGTCAAATAATTTGAGTGGGTTTGTGTGTCACACTGCAGCTTATCAAAGACCAGCAAAATGTAGTTAAAAGCATTCATCTAATCTCTTTGGCCCGTAAACAGAAATTAGGTGCAATTAAGTGGTAATATACTTAAATTTTGTGTAATATTTTATACATATAGTTTTAGCCTATATAAAAGAGTACTGTCTAACAATATACTGTCTATTTTTCAAGTGTCAGTCCCTAGAATCGTGGATAATTTCCTTGTTTGTTTTTCTCTTTGTGAAATTTAACCAACCAAGGATGAATGGAAGGATTATTACTGCATTGTTATGTTCTGTGTGGCTATTAAATCCACACATAACTACAAATTACAGCCTATTCTGTCAAAGAAAATGTAAAAAAATCAAACGAAACTTCTGATTCCATAACCAATGGCATCTCTGACACAATGGATAATCTTTCTTAGCTATTTTAGGTGAATAAAGTTAGAAGTCAAATCCACATTGTTATACACTTATTTACTGGTTTATATGTACAAAACTGAATCTCGGGGGATTTAATACATCGACTATATCAAGTGTGAGGCTGAGTTTATCGCTGGAGGTTGCAGGTCACTGTACTGCTGGCTGCTAGTAGGCAATGAGGATTTAGTGCCCTAACATTATTGGTGTGCTGCCCATAGTGCTTGAAACTGCTCACAATAGGAATGCCAGGGATAGCAAGTTTCCCATCAAATTAAATTATTACAATATCTAGCATTAATTAGAAAACAGAAAATACTCAAATAACTTAACTTGACTAATCTTAACAACTAACTATTAATAAGCAGCAAATTAGGAAAAACTCTGTTCCCTATTCTAAAGTGTTACCATTCACATTATTGAGGAAGAGTTGCTTTTGCAGACTTCTGATGTACTTGAAACTTAAGTGGGCTCCAGACAATGTGTGTTTGTGCTCACAGGGGCCTCTTCCTGTTGTCATTTCAGCAGATATCTGAGAAGGACCACGTTTCATGCTGACTCCTCTCTAAGTTGCAGAGCGGTAAATCAGCACAATCTGTCTCCAAATGAAATTCATTGCCAGTAATATGTACAGTTATAGTAAATCTAGAGCTCTCATTTGAGTGTTTTCATTATACAGCTCGTCTTTCAATCACTAACAGTATACTGGAAGAGAGGAAGTGACATCACACAGATAGGAAAATAGCGCTTTATGATTTTGGCCATCATTTTGGCCATCATGTTCTGTTGGGTGAAGCGGTCATCCCCGTGCTTTATCGTAAATACGTTCATTTAATAAAATAGTTATACAGCTGGTCTTAAGTAAAAAAATGCCCATGTAAATCAAGGGCAAATAGTGTCCATTAACAGAAATGTTACATGATTCAAAGAAACTATTACTTGAGTATTTATTACTCTTTACTCTTACTCAAGTAAATATTAAGATTATTACTTTTATTATTTCTATAATTACTTGTACTTTTACTTAAGTACAGTTTTCCGATACTCTATCCAAGAAGAGAACTCTCTGCCAGCCTATCCCAGCCATTTTGAGAGTCTATAAAGGAAGACGTTTGTCAACGTTCACTTTTTTAGGTTGATGACAGGCCGTTTTGGCTTCTAAATTGCAGGTCTCCTCCAACGGATAAATATCAAGCCACATCCACATCACCACAAAATGTATGTTCTAGGATATTTTTGGAGTGCGGCCCCAAAGTACAGAGCAAAGCTTTTAGGATAAGGCCGTAAATGGGGAAGGTAAGAATAGATTCGACAAAGATAAGTCCATGATGTCTTCAACCATGCCTTCTCAAAAATTGAATGGATGTTATTCTTATCTTCACATAACACATGGAATATTCTATGCACAGAGAGAAATGTGCATATATTCGTCCTGATACAAATACTTGAATGGCATCACTACTTGTGGACGGGGTCACAAATGTGTAAGGCCCAAATGATGATTGATGATCATATGATAAATCAAAACCTTTTATTTGATTAAAAAATACCTTTTAGATTAAAGGATCCTTTGAAAACAGCAACATTTTACTGATGAAAACTATGACTCGCACCATTTACCATTACAAAGAGAAAATGTAGTGTATTTAGACTTTGACGTAATCTTTGCTTTAGAAAAAAAATCTGGTCCAAATATGAAAATCTGCTTGGCATGATAGAACTGCAATAAGAGCAGACATTTGTCTGTTTTGCATTCAGAGTGGTCTGCTTTATTCATGCAAACAGCAACAAGCAAATTACTTTAAGATGTGCTGAAATGTATTTTAGGCCACACCTGATACCTGTTTGTAGCTTTTTAGAGCAGTGAGGCTTCAGTTTCAATTCAAAGCAGCTCAGGTCTTCTGTGGTTTCAGTGCTGATCTGCTTTCAGTGATTATGTAGTGTATTTAGACTTTGAACAAATCCCTGAATAGTATAATGGAGGTGTTTGTTTTATTTTGCTGGTGCGTGAAGCCCAGGCTGCTATACAGTGTTTTAGACAATAAGGCTACTGAAATCAAAGCAGCTGTTTTGGTTTTTACCATCTGTCCACTGAAAATACGAAGGGCCAAATTTAGATTAGTCTTTTAAAAGATTAATCATCTCATCTCTAATGCTCGTCCACCGCATAATCAAACATCTAGCACTTTACTCTTCAGTGTAAGCCAATTATCTGCTTACAGGTAATATGATCAACCTTTGCCCTGCTAAAAGTGTGTGTGAGTAATGTTTAGCTTGTGTGAGTGTGTGGCCATTGTGTGTGTGTGTGTGTGTGTGTGTGTGTGTGTGTGTGTGTGTGTGTGTGTGTGTGTCTTCGTCTTCCTCAAACCTTTATTCTCTTTTCCACATCATGAGCTCATGAAGTATTCATGCTCAGCACTGTTCTAATTCAGTTCTCTTTTGCTCCTGCGGTGGACAGGGGACAGTTCAATATCACCTCTCATCCATCTCTGTGTCGTTCGTCTCTGAATTGCTCTTATTTCACAGCGACTCACGGGTACAAATCAATGTGATTAAAATAATCTCTCGAAATTTCATGAGTTTCACTCTTGGGTTGATCTGAAGAGTGGCCATTTATTCAAGTTTTTGATGTAAAATGTGTTAATATACCCAGTATTGCTATTTATTAAAAGGGACAGTTCACCCAAAAATGAAAATTCTGTCATTAATCACTCACCCTCAAGTCAGAATTTTGTTCCTCTTCGGAACACATGAATTTTTTTTTTTTTATGACAGCAGTACAGGCACAGTTACAGACTTGGTAACATTGATACCCTATTAATACCTTAGACAACAAATACATTTCTTCAGTGCACTGATTAAATGTATCTAGAGCTTTCAGTAGTTTCATTAATTGAAATTCAATTAAGACATCTAATAGGCAAGAGTTGGTTTTTGAAAGTCATTTGACATACAATAGACATTGTATACTTATGTTTTTGCTGTACAAAATGCTATATTTTAACTTGTTAAGTTTCCCTTATCATTATATTTCTCCAAAAATAGTGATTTTACTTTTGTTAAACATTCCATTTTGATATTTGATTTATAGATAAATTACAAAATAAAACCGTATCATATTCACCATATTTATATTTTATAAACATATTTATAAATTTTAACATAATAACTTTTGCTTTTTATTAGCAGCACATTGTCGTCCAGGTTAACGATCAAAATTATATCATACAGCATTACTTTTCTGGTACTAGTATCATCTGCACAACTCATAGTCAGATTGGAATTGTTATCGCCTGCTTTCATTAAATCATTCACTACTGGGCAAACTTATGCAATTAATATAAATGAGAAATGCAAATATATTTATATTTATGTTGTATACTGTTGTTTTTCACAGAAAAAATATTTGTCATATCACATGATTTTACTGCCTTATTGATTAAATGAAGAATGCTTTTTTTCCAATAACTAACCCCATTAATCAAACTGCTTTCTCTGGTCGTTAAGGGTCCTCAGAGTACTAAGTGAGTGAGTATCAAATGAGGTCAAACAAACCGAAACTGTCTTGGGTTTCCCCCTGCTTTGGCCCTGTCCTCTAGCACTGCTGAGCTGAAGGGCAAACTCCCTGGCAACATTTTGTTTGCTGCAGTAATCATCTTTACAATTGCTTGGAGAAAATCCCAATCCAATCTTCTTTTTAATGGAGTCACGTTTCCTTCACTCCACCATGGTGCAGGCTGACACTGGCCAAATGCGGTACATCCTCAAATATTGAACATTCATAGAAAAAAAAGGAGATTAAAGGAATATTTCTGGTCCAAAACAAGTTCAATTTAACTGAGAGCATTTGTGGAATGAGGTTGAGGTTACAGTGAGGCACTCACAATGGGAGTCAATTTTCTGAGAATTTAAATGCAAAAATTTGAAACATACAATATTGTAAAAACACTTTTACTAATGCTTCTGTCGAAACCTGTTTATTAATTAAGCTATAAGACTGTTTCAGTTAGAAGTTTTACAGCCATGTTTGTGTTTAATGTGTTATGAGGGAAAGGTAGCAGTAAAATTAAGTTGTACAATCTATCTAATATTGAGCTATTGTTACACGTGCATTAATTGAGATGGCAATTTATGATACAATGTTAGTTCTAGAATTAGTCACTATAACATACAATATAATACATTGTATGGATAGGCCTATATGGTGCTAAGTTATAATACATTATAATATGTTTTTCAGCTCATTTGGGGATTTATTGTATTATTTTTATGGCAAAGTTGTTGTTAAAATAAAATTTTTTACAGAAAAGATCAATAAGTCATTTTTCATTATCCAAACTGAAATCATGTTCACATGCATATTGTTTAAATCTTGTGGCTGTACTATTAAATATACACGTTGTGTCCATTGCAAGTCCCACACTTTAACCCATGTTTCTGCTTTTGCTAAAAAGGTTTACTTTCATGGTAATCAACATTGTTCCACAAATGCTGCCGAATGAGCTTAACTTGTGTTGAATCTGGAACATGCCTTCCCGTTCATTCCTCTAATACGCAGCCAAAACAAATAAAAAGCCTCTTCCTCCCTGAATCCGCCTCTCACTTTAATGGCTCATAGAAGAATCGTGTATAAAATGCACACGTCTGACAGTGACCTGAATTAGAAGCGCTTCATAATGAGTCATTGCCTGTGCCATTTCACACAAAAAAGCCTATCAGCAGCACTCAGAGAAAGAAGAGGGGATTTACAGAACTATCTGGCTTATTTATGTAAGATGGTAATGCTGCATGAACAATACTGGCAAGCCAAGGTCCCAGCCTATAGAGACAGAGTGCCCTCAGATAACCTCCACATAGTCACAATTCATTATTCACCCTCACTGAGCACAAAGAGCTCATTCTTTCTCCCCTCCCCTCTCTCACTCTCCCTCTCTCTCTCTTTCTGTTGTGCTCTTTTCTTTTACTCTCCGTCTCGCTCTGTTGTTTGCTGTTTATCCCTCCACCCCCTTAGTAACAGTTGCTACCTTGTGTATTTGTGAGCTCTGTCTCTTCTTGCTGTGTTGGTCATAATCATTCTAAGTGGTCTTTCTCTGCCAAGTAATATCCATCGCCAGGGGCTTAAACTTAAGTGTTGCGTAAAATACAGGAATCAAGCCAAGATGTCAACAGTGAGTTTTCTTACAGTAAATCTCCATATAGCAGTGCTGAAATTCAGAACATAAGAATTGGCTCTCTTTCAGTTCATAAGTTTGAATCAGAATTCAATGTTTTACACCCCACAGGAAGTTGAATTGGAGTGACAGGAAGAGAAATGTACTGTTTTGCAATTCGAAATACAGTCACTCCACAGAGGAATTTCATCAGTCACCTGCTGGCACATTGAAAAACGTGTCTCTAGTCTATACCTACCTTTTTTTAAGAAGTCCAAAAATGTACCTATACATGCAATTCAGTGCGGTTTCTAGCTGAGATCAACACTTGTAAAGCACCAACAACTTGTATTCCCTTTCACACAAATTAGGATTACAGCACAGATTATCAATGAATAAAGATTTATTTTCTTATGGTTCCTTGCACAATACTATGAGCTCAAAACACTTTTACCGTAGTGCATGATTTGTAAATTAGTACACTTTCATTTTTGCATCACATAACCAGTTCCATATGAATGGCTTTTCTTTTAAAAGTAAACTTGCTCGGTAGCACACCTGATACAGATGCAGACACTCTGTTCAAGTCCTGTGAATTCCGAGTCACGATAAAATACTTGTAAATGCAAATTGAAATGCCATGGTAATGTTATTGGTTAGGTTTAGTGTAGGTGGTACATAATTTTCAAATGCATTTAACTTTTACCGCTGGACATTTCATTTCCAAAATGGTGCAAAATGTACAACTGCCAGTGAATACAGAAAATATATAATATTGTATGCGTAAATGTGTTGCTCACATCATTGAAGCTATATAAAGTGTAAGATTATTAAATAAATAAATAAAGGTGTTCATTTCAGTTGTAAACTTGGTTGAGATGGTTATACACTCTAATGATCTTATTGGCCGATTCAAACGTCTCAGGTTTGGCTGAGTCACATGCTTCAAAGAAAGGATAGAAGAGAGCTGTAACTTAGTCTAATCTTTTTGTTTTGTTCCTAATCTTACTCTGAGACATTGAGCGTAACAGAGCAGTGGAGGGAGAGGGAGATTCTGCAGGTGTACGGAAAAAAATGCCTGCCAGGAAAAAGCGAAGTGTGGTTTGGACACATGCCGCAATTTTGTCACTGCAGCTGTTCTAGCTCAACAAAGGAGGAGTAAAATTCTTCTTAAAGGCACAGTGTGTGATTTATCCGAATGTTTTCATTTGCACCAGATGCGATTGTCTCACAAGATAATACCTTTAGATAAGTCATAGTCTTTCTTCAGCCATTATAACAGTTTGCAAATAATAAAGGAGTAAACAAACCATTTACAGGCTCTGGATATGCTTCCACGTGTCACTGACCATCGGCGTTAATTGGCAAGAAGTATATACATATGAATTCAAAAGAGAGAGGTGAGATTTCACCAACACCTTCCTAGGAAAACAAATCAAGAGTTTAGAATCACAGTATGCATCATTGTGAAGACATTTAATGACCTAATATTGATGTAGCTCCGGAAAATTACAGAGGCGATAGTCTCTGATGTGTTTTGTTGGACTTTACTTTGAATCACACTACAGCGCTGTGACATGTGCGGCGGTCTCGGCGGACTCAGCTAGCTGCCGGTTGTTTTGCGGCTATTTGGGTCTAGACAATGGAATGGGCCTCCAAGGGGAAATAAATGCTGACTCACACCATCCTTGTTAGCGTGTAGGGACACAGGCAGTGCCCTAATCTCTCCATCCATCACCCGCTCTGTGATTCCATAATGACCTGCTTTACCGCCTCTGTAAGGTCTGTGGAGCCACAGTCTCAATGCCAGTTCCTCCACACAGATAGCCAGAAATAACATGTTTTGTCGTAATCACTCATGAAGTTTTCTCGGGTTATTATGGTGCTTGTGGACTTACTCATGCTTGATGAGGAAATCTGCAGTCAATGGTTGTCTGATGCATGCGGTATTTAAATGCCATTATCTGGGGAAACCCCTCTCAGAATACTGGCTTTGTGTTTATTGGTGTATGTAATGTGCCAATATGCCATCAAAATCTCAAAATAATGACATAAGATGTCAAGGTGTTGTATGTAATATAGACGCTGATAAAAGTAAATGGCCATTGGTGTTTTCATTGACAGGTTTTTTAATTACGCAGCTCTTTTGAATCTATGAATAAACACTGTTGCAATGTGACACGTGTGAACGTCAGGCTATTGTGTGATGCAACAAAACTAATCAGAACGTTTGATTTTTAATTATAGGCTATACGTGAAGCAGGATTTGGCTTTACCCAGCATGATGCTGCATAAATAGAAACCAAGCAATCAAACAAAATGTCCTTTTAATAATCAGGGTTATTATTGTAAACTAAATTAAACTAAACTTAGCTAAAAAAAGATACTTGAAAATAACAAAAAATATGTATAAAAAATATGATATTTGATTAAATGTACACAATTTTTCTTTCATTTTTATTTAACATTAATTGCTAAAATGCTAACAATTAAAACTGTAATGCAATTAATAAAAACTCTATAAACATAGTTAAAAATAGTAAAAGGGACAAAAACACAACAAAATTACCAAAACATTAAATCTATTTTTTTAAAGAAAATGGAAAATATAAAAACAAAAACTAATCCAAAATATGAAATCTAAATTTAATAGGATCTCTATGATACTAACATAAGACTGTCTTTATTATTGTTATTATATTTAAAAAAATGAGAATTTCAATTTTGTGTTACAGCATTATAAAACAGTAGATATATTTATGCAAACAACAAGTAAAACTAAAAAGCAACATTTATATTTAATGTAGGCATATATTTATATGTATTTCCTTTTTTAACTCATTTAGAAGAAATGCAATATTCATTAAAAACCCATTTTGAATTTTGGTATTTTCTGCAGAAAAGATATAAATTATTTGCAAGGCCTGAAATAAACCCATTAATATTTTTTTCTCTATATTTTGTTATTTAATTCCCAAACATTTCTTACAAATAAAAAACATCTTACATTTCCAGTTGTCACTTTAATAAATGATTAATAAATTCAAACAAACAAAACAATGCATTTGGTAATATTGTTTTGTGTTGGCGCTGTCCTGTTAGTGGCTGTATTGTGATGTGTGAGACGTGTTAATGGAGGGCGCTGGCTACTGCATCGAATCATCTCTCATGTAACGAAAAGTGGTTATGGTTTCCATGGCAACTGTTTATTTTGCTTCATAAATTAGGAGACTAGCTAATGCATAACATTCAGAAGGGCTGCTACTACACTATTAATGCATATGAGAATGTGATAAATCAAACATCAAAGTGTAAATAAACGTACCCTACAGTTAACACACAAAACAGTAATCAGACTGTTATAGATAGAGCAATGGCAATTGGAGTGTTGCGAACCGTTTGGTTATTTTGGGGCAGGGTTTGACTGAACAGGCACCTATGTGTACGTGTTTTGAATAAGCAGCTCGCGCAGATGGACGAGCGGTATGCGTGTTAGGAGGAAGCACTCAAACATCACAGTGATCAGGGCCCTGCACCGCCCCATGCTGCACGGCCACATTAAACAGGCTTGGCTGAATGTAGGTGAAAGGGCTTTCTCTCTCTCTCTCTCTCTCTCTCTCTCTCTCGCTTCCCGAAGCAGCTCCCCACAGAGGAAAGAAAGAGTGGGGGAGGGGACCTTGTGGTATTCGGAGGAAAAGCGGGAAGAAAAGATCATGGCGATTTTAATTCTTACTGAAGGCATCTTGACAGGTTTGTCTGCTCAAGGTTAGTCACGGCGCACGGCCCGCAACAAAGGAAATCACTCTTTCAGGAATCCCCTCATGATTAATGACTGTCTACGATGTCCTGAAGCACTGAGCTTTTGTCCCACCCTTTTCCATGAAGCATCAAGTATCATATTAAAAGAATTTAAGCCGAATCCTTTCTTTGTAATTTAATCTTTTGTATAAGTTTCGTAAATTTTCGACGTCATTATGTGTGTGTCACTAATTTGCAATAATTAAACGTAATTATGTATACTGTTTGTTATTAACATATAAAACGTATAAAATATTTAACATTTTGAGTAATTTTGAGGCCCGTTCATACCCAGGATGATAACTATAACAACAACTAAAACGACACAGAGGAACAATGTTGTTGAAATCACTTCCCAAACTATTTTTTTTCAGCTGATAAACATTAAAAACATGATAGCCAATTAGAATCCACCTGACTTTAAAGAGCTCGAGCATGTAAAGTGGCAGGCAACATAACAACTGCGTACACTCATAGTATGCTCATAATGTAATAACAATGTTTGGATGCTAATTGTTATAATTGTCTTTATAGTTATCGAGAATATAGTTTATAAAATGTTTAAAACTGACAAAAATGAATGAAAATGATATGATGAAATACTAAATGGAATGAATATTTTGTTAAAAGACAAAACTAAAACGGTGTAAACACTAATCTTTCACTGTTTTATTGAGATTTTTGAGCTGATTCTTTCACTAGCTGTTGAATTCAATGGCCCAGCTGTTAAGGTGCAGTATTATATAACATTGCTCTGTGAAATGTTGTGGGTAAAATCCAGTCATCCATTAAATCAGGAGTTTCATTCATTTTCAAGTTGGTCTCGTGAATTCGCCTGGTTAACTAATAGATGGCTGATTGTGACTTCTATGTGAGCTGTGCTTTGTACATCGCTATGCTATTAACTGTACAGTAGTCAATCGACCTTTCTTGTCCATGCAATTTCGTTAAATCACTTTTAGTGTCATCACCTAAAGGACCCGCCAATTAGTGCAGTGGATTCTATGTATATATCACTGATGACAACATTTATGCAGCAGCCCATAATTCTCTATACTTTTACTCCGTTTAAGATCACCAAGAGCCATTTGCTCAGAAGAGCTAAAATCAGTTTGGCTCAATCCTTCACTTCAGTCATTCATTATTGCCTTTCACTGACAGCATGTTTCAACAGGAACCAGTTTGAGACAGAACAAACATACCTGGCTTGTCATTTACTTCAATAGACTGGGCCACTTCACAGCTTTTCATTTAACGGTGTCCTGCCCACATTACTAGATGTGAGGGGAAAACATGCTTTTGTTCAGTCGCCTGCCAATTTAGATTTTATTGTTGCATGCTGGGAGCTAATTAGTGTGTTTGGTTTTAGTTTTTTCCAGATTCGAATGACATTTGGAAATGAACAATGAATGGTTTCTCTTTTCGCACAACTTTCCTGTGCTCCTGATTTTCATGAGAATGAATCATAGTATTTAGAATGAGCTCTGACACTGTTGCTAAGGAAACCATGGCTCTGGTTATGATTGGCTGAGCTGTATCTAGGCAGTGAGACAGTTCACATCATTGCTGCTCTTTACAACATCACGTAATGAGCAGAGTGCAGCACAGAGAGCCCAGCTCCTTCGACGTTTTCATTAGAATGTTTTGTTGTTGCTGCTATTTGCTAACTTTTTTATCACATATGGGACAGATATGTAAGAGTGGAGTCAGAATGATTTAATGCAGTGGTTTTGTTTCAGGGCCTATATGGACCCTTTTCCCATGTCTGGCATTCTCAGAGGTGTACTGTAAATCATGATAGTTGGGTAAATCTCTATAGTGTTGAACGGAAACTACAATAAATATAATTTTTGTGGTCCCATTTTTACCAATAGGAAAAAATAACATTATTACGACTTTCCATAAAAATAAAAAACATAGAGACCCTTTATTACATTTGTCAGAAGTGGGGAAAATTTCAAAATTTCTGTTGCTTCTTCAGCCATTGAGAAACACTGGCACAGCAATGTTAACCAGTTTTCTTTAGTATATTTCCAACGTAATGAAACATATAGTGTCATAAATGTAGATTTATTAAATTAAAATATAAAAAACAGCTGGAATCCCAATGCTATGGTGTTTACAATAACGTCTTAACAGAACAGACAGGTCACGACCCACCAGCTGAGAACCACTGATACAAATATACAGTGAGTGCACCATGATCCTTTTATATATTTACAGCATGGCCAAGAAAAGGATATATGGATTTGTGGTTTAAACCAAGACTTTTTCAGGGTACAGATCAGAGGATATTTCAGGACAGTCTTCACCTCACAACACCTCCAGGCTTTCATATCTCTGTCCAAACGGAGCATCCAAGTAGTCTAGCATTGACATAATATTTTTGCTCTGTAGAAAGATCTCAAGTCCTCGCTCAAGGCTGCAACGTCGTGATTCATAGATATAAGAGCTAAGAGGAACTGAAATAGCTTCTCATGTCAACTTCTGCTTATTGACAGCACCGCACACAGCTTGTGTAGAGTCTGTACATGGAGGAATACTAACAGTATGACTGTGTTTCTTCTGTAGGACACAAATAAGATACTTTGAAGAATGTTTGAAATGTTTTGTCCATTGGCTTTCGTTGTATGGAGATTTCTTTAATATACTCTTTTTATGTTTTCAGTGTAGAAAGTCATACAGGTTTGGAGCAATACAAGAATTGTTATTTTGGGGTATTTTTGGTTTATTGTTATTTTTGACTATTCCTTTAAATCCAGTGAGTTTCTTTAAACAAGGAAAACCCTCTTGTCCAGCAGTGTCTCAATCAATATGAGTTAGTGAGTAAAGTTACAGAGGAAACAGCACTCCCACTCTGAGGTTCCTCACGTCTTCAGCTCAGGGTCTCGCCGCAGATTCAGGCGAAGTTGAAGAGATGTTCTAACCCGTCCTCCATCCAGGTCTGGCAGCACACCCACGCTTTCTGTGGGCTGTCTGCGTGCATATTTATGTTCCAGTAATGCCTGAGAAGAAACATGAGTCACAAGAGTGGGAGAAAGAATAAAAATGGGGCACGGTAGCCCACACTATCAGTCTTGTTATAAAATAGAATACAGTACTTTGGATTATTTCAGTATTTGCATAGACTCTGAAGGCATGGTTCACCCCAAAGAATTCTCACCCTCGTGTCATTTCAAACCGGTATGACCTTCCTTCTTCTGTGGAAGACAAAATGTGATATTTTGAAGAATACTGTTAACCAAAAAGTTATTGACTTTCAATGGGCAAAACACACACACACACACACACACACACATTGAGGCATTTCTATTAGGGATGTAACAATTAACTCAATTTATGATGCAATATGATTCACGATTACATGATATGATTTTCTCTCTTTTCTTTTTCAAAATGAGACTTAAGATAAGTTATAAATGTAAAGGTGTCCTTTTATTATTTCTCAGACAAAAGGCTGCACATTTTTTTGTGAAATTAAATGTCAAATTAAAAAAAACAGAATCTAATTTTAAAACAAATCCCACATAAAATAAATTAAATTAATATCTTCATATAAACAAACTAAGGCTTTGCCTGTGCTCTTTCCATTTAAAATCAAAGGAAACTACTGGATTTTGATCACGATCCAAACAAATATGCTGCAGATTTACTATCAATTAGATTGCATAATTAAGAAGTTTGCTGCAAAACCAGAATGGTTTGACTTTAGCTTTCTGAAACTATGCAGCATAAAACACCTGAATAAAACAAAAACAGCAGATGGCTGAATGAGTTGCAAATTCGCTCTCTGACAGCAAGTGGCGCTTATGGGACAGCGTTGCGATTCTAAACACTACTTTAATTGGCATTATATGGAGGCAAGATGAAAAGAAAATGCCATCTAAACTTTTCTAAAGACAGTCAGTTCCCTTCAGAGATACATTGTTACATCCCTAATGTCTATAGAAGAAAACATATCACACAATTGTTTAATAATTAATGGTGTTTCTTATAATCACTTCTATATGATATCTTGTTCCATTCCAGTAGTTTTGTCATTAAGATGTTCAAATATTGATAAATGTAGATGGAGTAGCAACCACAAAGCTTTATTTTACAGATCTCTAGAATACTTGAGTAGACTGGAATACTTTTTGGGTTGAAAATTGTAATTTTAAAAGAACTTTTTTTTAAGTCACAGTTTAATCAATAATGGTGCATTGTGAAATACAGTCTACATTAAAATAAATAAAATCAAAATAATGAGAAATAAAGCCACAACAACCGTATGTTTTTTTACTCTGAGGAAGAAATGGCTTATTTAATTTGTCCATTTGTTTGTTTTACTTACTGATAAACAGCATTTACTCTCTGACTCTGCTTCACATTACGGTCCTTATCACCCTGTCAAAGTTTATTTAGCATTAATGGCTAAACAAAAAAAGCTGCAATCCTGCTTGGGCCTATTTACCGTGTAATTAATATTCAGGAGTGAAGGAGTTTTGTATATATACTGTACATACTAGATCGTAGGTGAATATATACACAATAGGGGTGTAATGATACACGTATTCGTATTGAATCATTTGGTACAACGCATTACGAACCGAACAATTCGTTGGACTAATCCTATCAGTATATTATTAGGTTAGACTAGTGATTGTGCTCATAGAAAGTGTGTTCTTTCACTGCATGATTCAGTATATTAAAATGTATTTAGGACGATCTCAAAATTCAAGATATGGAGGCAGAAAATGTATATAATCAATACATCACAGAAGAGTGCCGTTTTTTCTCTCCAAAACTCAGCATGATTACATATGATTTTTACAACGGTTCAATAAGCAAGAAGTTAATTCAGAGACTTTTAGACAGCAAAGCCACAGCACTGTTTTGATTCTCTGAGGCACAATAGTGTTTCGTTCCTGAATGAATCACCCCTTACATGATTCGTAATTTTTTATTTCACGTTTAAAATATATTTACATTTTTTTATTTCAAACATCAGTTGCCAACTTTTTATGTTTAAAATATCAAAACATTATTTATGCATTTGTAACTGCAGGTTAAAGCATTACATGTCCCTCTGAGCTGCATTAAACAGTGTGTAAAATCCTCTAAATGCCATTCAGATGCAATTTATGTTTCTTCTGCATTGCAAAGATAAATTATGTCAATACTGAGTTAATTTGCTTGGTAACAGAAAAAATTAGTTTTAATAAATAAACAAATTATAAAAATCAAGGACATTTCTCTGGCATTCCTTTCTTTTTGCTGTATCGAAAACGTACTGAACCGTGACACCACTGTATCGTATCGAACCGAACCGTGAATTTTGTGAGCCGTTACACCCGTGATACACAATATTAAGCAATATATTAATATTTCAGGTTTTTGTGCTGAAGACGGGTATTTCAAAGAAAGCATAACTCTCTGAGAAAATGCAAAGAATGAAAAGTAAAAGGAGAGAACCTTGCACATATTGATGGTTTAGTCTCCAAATCGAATTCAACAAAAGTGATAAGACCCATCAGGAATCAATTCCTCATGCCAGGCCTTCAGACAGAAGCTGTCAGCGGGCCGCCTGGCAACCCTTAGCAGAATCTAAAAGAAGGTGACTTCCCTACGGATTTCTACTGCATTTAAAAGTGTGTGTGTGTGTGTGAGAGTCTCAGACTTGTTCACAATCTCAAGGTCAAGGATGAGAGGCGTGTGTTTCCTTCCCCCACTGGTGAGTCAGCCTCCATTACACACACACACACACTTCCAGCAGGGTGACAGCACCGTGTGTCGCTTTGCCAAAGCACTTAGTATGATGAGCCTGGCCAAACACTATAAGTGCAGCGAAAAACACAAGAGGATGTGCGCTGAGGCAATTCTGCCTGTCTCAGCATAGCACCACAAATCGGACTAATTTGTTTTCCCCATTTTACCATTTTCGTCAAATGTTCTCTTCCCTTTGCTTTGAATCTCATTTACAATTTCACTCTCGCTTCACACCCAAACATTTTATCCTCCATTTCCACAAAACACCTCCTTGTGAGACCAAAAATAAGCAGCGCTCGCTGATCTTCATTAAATTTCACCCCAAAATATTTTGATTCTGAGCGCCTGCCTTCATCTGATTAACCACGGTTTTGTGTTCCCACCTTCCAGTGGTCCGGAAAGATATCGTAGACTTGTTTTTCCAACAGAGTAACTGGGGAATGTGGGCTGCTGTTACTGTCTGACTTGATAGACTTTGTGCTCTGTTGCAGGAAAATGTGCTGATAAGTCTATTCCCCCCCCTCAAGACAATATTCCCATTGAAGCCCGCCAGTGAAGATCCATATCGTACAAGGTTACTCAGAAACAGAGTAATATTGCTGAAGGAAATGGCTGGGGAAGAGGTGGAGGTGGTTATAGAGATGGATTTAAAAACATTAGGGAGCACAAAAACCGGTGTCTTATTCGAGAAACCACCCGCAACCCAAGGCGTGTATGTTTTCTATCGATCATACCAGCAGTAATTCAACAAATGATGATCAAATGATGGGGAAAAGCATTGTGGCCGGCCATATATCTGGATGTGAGGTGTAGTGAACCAATTTTCAGCTGGATAATTGTTGATTAGGAGTTTATTCAGGTCTGGATCACAGAAGGCAAATTAACCAATGACTGTGATAAAAAAATTACTGAAGAAAAACAATCAAGAAAGCACAGCTTGAGAAAGCACTTCGCATGAAATAAATGTATTTCAAATACATTTTGGTATAAGCCTATTTATTTTTCACTAGGGTATATTCTGATAATCATGTAAAAAGTAGTTTAAAATTATAGCCCATTCTCTTATTTTTTATGTAAATAAAACCTAAATAAACTTTTTCTTGTAAGGGCAGAAATATGAAATACAGATAATCTTTTCACGGACGGTGTAGCTGTAGCTGGTTTTCATTCTAATGGTGTAGAATTAAATTACGCAACTGACTCAAACTAGTGGAACTGACACTTTTTTCACACATTTGATTTGTATATGAAAACCATGTTCTTAATAGGTTTCTCTTGGGAAACACTGTTTTATTTGTATTTCCAGCACAAAGGACTTCGCTAAGTACCATTTCCAGTAAGTGTTTGCTAACTCAAAGCGTCGGCGCTAATAGATTAAATTCCTGCGCTAGCTGTCAGTCACTCACACTGATTTATTTCCAGGATGAAGCCTGCTCTCTCTCTGTAGAGAAAAATGTTAAAACCCTTCTAAGGAGGCTAACATAAATGCCGACATATCAAAAACCTGTATTTTGCCGGGTTGGTTCCTAGCAGACACATTGTTTCATCCTCCTTCTTTTCAGCTTTTGGGAACTATATGAGAGGAATTTGGGTCAGCGAGAAGCCTGCTGTATCTTAAGATGGAAGTTCCCCCGCCTTCTCTCCACCGGCAGCTTTAAAATATAGATGATGTATTACCGCTGCGAGCTCCCTGAGGCTGCCAAGACTAGCGCTAGCATGGGGGAGGGGAAACGGGGAAAAAACCTTGTGCTTTGAAGCTTAGCTCTGTGTATTCACTGTTCATCTCAGTAATATATGGCTAAATGAGATGGTACAAAAACGATAACTAAATGGAGTCAAGCCCTTGGAGTCTGTGAAATGGATGTTGTGTGAAGCAGCTGCTTTATTGGCACAAAAAAACATGGGGTGGATTGAGAATCCGGCAACATGGGGGATTTTAATTTGCTTATTAAACTTAATTTACCGAGTTTATCAGCTACTGCTCTACCTGTAAAATCAGGATTAGATGACTGATATCAGTGTCTTGCTTGTCCAATGCTGTTTACTTGGTGGAATCGTCCTGTGCAATGCAATATAAATGAGCTTTTTACCGGTCAAGTGTGTAATTTATGTGCCACTAATGTAAATCAAATGAAAAAGCAAATATAATGACTGTTTTCAAACTGGTTTCCAAGCGGTTCAAACTGGTTCCTACACTGAGTTTTTACAGCTTTATATGTACCAGAAGGGGAGCTAAATATGCTAACGCTAATAGCAACACATAAGGTACATTTGAATGATAATTTCTTGATATGCCAGCTTCAGTGTAGTAAAAGAAAAAAGCCCAGTAACATCATTTATTTATGACATAATTTATGGTGAAGTGCTTTTCACAGCATTTAGTGCCTGGAAACTGTTTAAGACAAATTATTTTGTGCTAAAACTGGCAGAAATTTTTCAATAATTCTCTGTTTACTTTTTTATTTATAGTCATCTCTGCATATTAATGTAGTACACTCAGGGGCGCAGTAGGGGGGGGGGGGGGAGTTAGGATGATTTTAAGGGCCCGGCTATATGGAGGGGCCCCCCGAGGGAGAAACGTGATTTCTACCGAGGGGAACACTAAAGCCCTGCATTTCAGCCCGGCCCCAATGGGCCCCGACTTTTCAGATATTGGCCGGGCCTCGGGCCTGTTTTAGGCTTCTCCTTATTTTTATATTTTAGACATCCATCAATTAGTGATGAGAAAAATTGCCACGCTGGTGGAAACAACACGAGACCGTGCTGTGACTCTCAAGAGCGGCTCGACGGTGTTTAGAGTCCCCTCAGCAGCAGAGAGCGGGTCAGCAGAGCGGAAGAGTTCTGAGTTCAAATACACACAAAGCTTGCTGCAAAGTCCCAGCAAAAGTAATTACCATGAATGTGTCCGGGGTAATAGTAAGGAGATATTTAAAATAATTTACTAATAAACTAGTGTTTTCTGTGTCAGTGTCGCAAAGATGAAGATGAAGATGATGATCCTGACTCGCCATCTCCTCGTTAGATGCGGCTTTAGAGAGAAGTGCATTTTCACAGATTATAATGAAATAGTTTTTATTTTCCATTTGATTTATTTAATTAAGTAGTAATATAAAGCTTTCTATATATATATATATATATATATATATATATATTTATCATGTCTGTGAGGCATGTATTCGCTGACTTTCGGTTAATTTTTGTGACACGCTCCTGTTCAAAACGAGACAGCGCATCGTTTCTTAATTTTATACAATTATTTTATATATTTTATAAAAAGTTTTTTGATATAGTGAGTGCACACAAATGAAAGTAGACCCTTTACAGTTCTGAATGATATGTTACTCTTACCTTTATGAGCAAAAATGACGGAATCAGTAGTTTCCATTGAAATAAAAAGTCTTCATTGTGCTGGTGCCTCCGTGTCCTGCGCATTAGTTTCCACTCTCCGCACAAAGGATGCAGTGCACATTTATATAGGTTTAACGTTTTAAACATTGTTTAAACTTGAACATGCTTGAACTGTTATAGTATATATAGAGATTTTATTTTAGGCAAGCCCGGACGCGGGCTGGTAATTCTATTAAGCTTTCGGACACATGCCTTTCCTAGGACCTACATTTGAGGCCCGTGCAGGCTTCTACCTGGAACGCAATTGCGATTTCTACCGGAACGTGATCTGGTAGAACAGACCCCACCCACTGGAGTAATGATACTGAAAATTCAGCTTTTCCATCACAGGAATAAATTACAATTTACAATATATTAAAATACAAAACATTTATTTCTAATAATATTGCAGCTATATTACTGGATTTTCCATCAAATAAGTACAGACCAGGTGAGCGTAAGAGACTTAAAAATAATAAAAATAAAAGCAAAATAAAAAATAATAATCTTACAACCCCAAACAGTAGAGTATAAATAAAGTATTTATTTTAAAATATAAATAAATTAAATCACATTTAACTCTCAAACAATCCATGTAATTGGTTTCTATAAGCTATTTGAGTAAAAGTGAGCAGTTTGCACACTGAATCATTTACCATACAGTGTTTGTGGTAACACACTACGGTTGAATGGAAATACTCTCATATCTTTAATGTTAAAACTGACTCTGGGTTTTTGTTTTAAGAAAATATAACCTGTTTATCCTTCTGAATTCTGCTCTGAGTGGAGACAGTTCTGGGAGGTCATTCACAGAGCGCTGCCAGACTATGACAGCAACATTTCCATTGTGAATGGAAGAAAGTTGGAATAAAACATTCTGGATGGCTTCATTGCTCACAACAGACAGAGCAAGACTATTACCTTTTCTGAGGAGAATTTATCGAACTCGTCACTTGATTCTCACGAGTTAACCATCTGTGGGCATCATATCCCCACATCAGTTCACTCAGCTGTAACACAATACAGGATTTGCTTTCATAAGTCACTGATCAAGAATGTTCTTCATAGGGTCATTAGATTATGTCCTTAATTGGTAAAAGAAAAAGAGTCCTAAGTGCTCTTGGTATCACTAAATAAGGGCAGCTAGTGAATCATTGTCAGAGCTTGATTACTTAGTGTGAGTTTGAACTCCAAAAATTGGATAGAGCCTATATCAAATGGGCTATGTAAAATTCTAACATAGTTGTATTTTAATGCATAAAGAAGGCTACATATTTTCATGTCTTTCTTCTTCTTTCGGTAGTCCATCATATCCGATGATGACCTTCCTCCTCATTTACGGTGTATCCCTTGTGTTTTTGATCCACAGATTTTATTGCAGGATGGGCAAATAAAGTCAGAATTTGTAGGGGCAGGCATGACTGTGTATCTCCTTAGTCTTTTTTGTTGTTTCCTTTTATTTCTGTCTGCACTATTCCTGCGTGACAGAGCTGCCTCCAGGTGGTGCAATTTGCTGCTAATTCCTCCAGGCATGAGGGATTCATTTGGCACTACCTTACAGATATTTTAAGTTTACATTGCTTTTTTTGGAACCTTTGAGAAACGGCGGGCCCTGATGGAGCTGACCATACAGGATATGATGTGGCAAACGATCTTGAGGTAGCCTAATACCGTGCCCAAGCCATCGCAATTGATGCTCAGTAACTGTGGCTTCCATGCTCTTACAGTTTGTCCTGGCAAGCACTTCAAAATGGGGTACGCGGTCATAGAATATAATCCCCAAGATTCGTTGCAAACACCTTATATGGAAACGCTCCAGCAAACTTAGGTGGCGGCTATATAAAACCCAGGCTTCGCAGCTAAAGAAGAGTAGTGATGCAAACAGCTTTATAGATGGTAACTTTAGTAAGCAATTGAATATGCTTATTTTGAAAGACCTTACGTCGATGTCTGCCAAAGGCTACAGAGGCTTGCTTTATCTGATTTTCAATTTCGACATCGAGATTGCAATCCTCTGATACAACGCTGCCCAGATACTTAAAGGATGGTACTATTGTAAGTGGTTGTTTGTCTATTGTAAAAACCGGCACAGTGGGTGGAGAGCTGAGCTTCCATTGACATATCACTTCAGTTTTAGCAGTATTGACTGACAAACCTACTCTGCTGTATGTCTTCACAGCAGCAACAAGGATAGATTGCAGGTCTTCTGGTGTATGTGCCAAAAGCACAAAGTAATCACCATACTGTAACTCAAGAACCTTCATTGCTGAGACATTGGTAGAGGCCTGGATATTAAAGAGGTTTCCATCCAACCTGAAGTCAACAGTGATCCCACTGCTGCTTTCAAGTTTATCATGTAGGAGCTTTGTGACACATAGGAGGTAGATGTTAAAAAGCACAGGTGCCAACACGCATCCCTGCCTTACTCCTGTGCATACTATAAAAGGCTCTGACTCCTGACCACCTATGGTCACACGAGCTACCATTCCTTCATGGAACTGCAGGATGTTACAGAATTTTTTTGGACAACCAAACCAAACTGTTAGAATATTCCAGAGCAACTCAGGGTTCACTGTATCAAAAGCTTTGGAGAGGTTAACAAAAGCCATGAAAAGGTCCTGATGCTATTCATGAGATTTGTCTTATATTTATTTTCTTACATGTTCATGTAAAGTATATACATGCACACACACACACACACACACACACACACACACACACACACACACACACACACATATATATATATATTAATTAATTTGAAAACTCCTGACATAAATAGAATACAAATAACTATACCTAATAATATTGATTTCTATTACAAAGTCTTGTGACTTTATTTGGCATTCACTTACATCTGCCACAGTGCCAGAGCTTGAATGTTCATCAGCTCTACTCTGTGTTTGCATGTTTTATGTAATTTTTATGTTAATTTATGGTGGTGAATTCATGGTTTTCAGCATAGGTGATTAGTTCATTTGTGGGTGGTGAAGTGCTTTGAGCGTGCTCGGATGTGTTATTTGACTGAATGAGTAATCTAGTGCGATGTGTGCGTGGGTAGTTTTGGAAGAAGATTGTGTGTGTGTGTGTGTGTGTTGTGTGTGTCACACTACAGTATTTTTTTTCTTCCTCTGTCTTTGTTTTAACTTTCTTTCCTTCTCTTGCTGGGCATCAACACACGACTGCACTGTTAAAACTCCATCTTATGTGACATTTCCTCTCCTCGCAAGGTTTAAAAATAAATGAGCCACTGTGTGTGAGGAAGTTGACAAAGATAAAAACAAACAAGCTGTGAACTCTAGCCTTCTCATCATGAGACAGAATCAGTTATATTAATTCTATATTTACCAGCCGATGGTGTGAACCCATTTAAACAGCCTTTAGCACTTGTGTGTGAGCATGCGTCTGTGTGAGTGTGTTTCCACGAACCCATCAACTTGGCATATGCTAGTAAAGGGTGGATGCCAAGTACCTCACAGAGAGAACACGATGCCACACACACACACACATACACACGCACACATGCACACACACGCACGCACAGGAGCTTGGCTCCAACATTCCATGGTCATATCTAACAAGCTGTTAAACAAACAAACACACACACACACACACTTTCATTTCACCAAATATTTGCAATTCTTTCACAAGGGCTATTTCATTTCTGCATCTTATTAACTAACAACCCACAATCCAGTTAAATCAGGCACTAAATATCCCTACATTGTGAGTGTTATTGACAAAACGTACTGGGATTAGTCTTGTGTAATTAGCATTGCACTATTACTGCATTGCACTATTACTTATATTATAAAATAATTATATACATACATATATACAGTATATATACAGTCAGTCATATATGAAACAGGTAAGAAACATGTAAGATTTCTGCATTAAAAAATGATATATAACATAATATGTGGAAATGTTATATGCAAGAAAAAGCCACAGAATGTCGAACTATTATATGGGTAACACTTCACAACAAGACTCCATTTGTTAACTATATTTAATGCATTGATTAAAATAAACTAATAATGAGCAATACATTTTTGAAGTATTTATTAATCTCTCTCAACATTAGTTAATATAAATGCAGCTGTGCATTTTTAGTCCATGTTAGGTCCATTAAATAGCATTAATAGATACAACTTTTGATTTTAATAATTATTGGAATCAACAGTATTTTATTGTTAGTTTATGTTAACTAATGTTAACAAATGGAAAACAAATGGTTAACAAATGGAACCTTAATATAAAGTGTTTAAAAACAAAATCTTAAATTTAGGCCAATATATTTTGAGTGTACTTTATGTATTTTATTCATATTAATAATTCACATAATGATATTTTTGTAAATGTATTTATTCATATAATTTAATCTATATACATTTTTGTGTGTAGATTTTTGATTCAGGTGTGAAGGTCGCAGTGACGGAATGATACGCTGTGTTAGTATGCCGGATCTTCTGTATCCTCCACAACTTAGCACCAACCAGTAAGGACATTTTGATGTTAAAATTGTGTTTTATGTGCCTATGTGTGCCATGCCTGATTTGTAAAATAAATTTTGTGAATCATACTAAAACAACGCAGACAGTGCGTGCAAGTAAGTATGAACCTTAGTGAATTCCCTGCTCGGTGAAGTAATGTTTTGTCTTCCACCCCTACGAAACAGTCTTTAGGATCTCAGCCAGTGAGCTCAAGGCTCTTTTAGGAACTCGGGCTTGTCCAGGCAGCTCAAACATCACACATCAAGTGCCTTTGATGATTTAGAAGCATTAAGAGTTTCACTGAAATCCAGGAGGCTGTCAGTAGAAGAAGAGGAACATTATACACCCCTACCAGCAACCAAACATGAAATTATAAACAGAAGCTGATAGTTAACTTGTACCTAAGAGCCTCAAATAATATGATATATAATAGTTCCTATGTAGGTTCCTGTCTCAACAGTTTCAACTTCCGTATTTGAAATTTGTCAGACACGTATCATGTTGTTGAATTCACACACTTAAAGTATAATGTAACGATACAAATAATCATAAAAAAAAAAGTAATATTATTTGACATAGATCAGACTTAAGGAAACTGCATGTTTAGATTGTACTATGCACATTATTACTACATTTAGAAGAAACCCGAAGACAAATTTCATCAGCATAACATTCATTTAATTTCATATTCACAAAAAGCCCATGGTGCTGGTGAAACTCGGCCCCGTTTTTTTTATAATTTGTAAAAAATGTAATTTAAATGTATAATTGTAGTTGTGTTTTGGACATTAAAATGAACCGTTTTTGACTTAATGATGATTTAGATCTATTATAATTTGTGTTAATTGGTCCTGCTTTGCAGATAATGACATATATCTATAGTATGTCCAGTGGTGTAGTCTACGTGATACGCAGGTATACGCCGTATATCCACTAGGGAAGGTCAAGGATTTGCGTATACCCACTTAAAAAAGCATGCGGATACGTAACAACATCGTTTTGTGACAGACCTTTCACAAGTTCATTCATAAATTCACCCAGTCTGTGTTGCGAAGCACCGTCTTTCTGATAATCACGCCGTATTTCTGTTGACGATTATTGCTAAGCTTTAATTAACTAATAAATGAGATATGAACAAACAGTGTTTTCATAAACCTGCCCTTGAAGCTGCAGCTGCAAACAGATGACAGGAACGTTAACATCATAGAAACAACAGAAAATGAGCCAGAAGGCTGATACTATCCTACGCGGTACAGAAAACGAGGCCGATGCTATCGTAATGTTAACTGGTAAACATGCGCCATTCTCCCTTTGCGTGGTAGAGTATACGTTGTCATTAACTTAACGGCATATAAGAACAATGAGTTATTTCAATTAACAAAAAGTTAATATTTAGTGATATACATGGTCTGACTATAACAGTATTGCATGACTTTGCTCTATTTCGTCAACTAAAATAGTTTCAAATAAACTCACAACTGAGCCGCTGCACATCTCCATTCAAACACAGCGTTGTTTCGTTTATGAATGAATCTGCATTTAAATGAATCTAGTGAGTCAATGCAATTACTCATTCATAAAGACAGTCACTGCCTGAGTTCCAATGTGCACACTATCCATCCTAAATGTGATATTAGTCATTTTGAATACCATTTGGAGCAGATTGGGTGGATAGTATGCACATTGGGACGCAGGGACCTGCATTGTTCCTGAATGAATCAGCCGTTCGAACGAGTCAATTGAATTAATGATTCAGTGATAAAATCAGTAATTGCCGCCACCTATTGGCAGTCTTAGTTTCATTTTTAAAGTATAATTTCAGTTATTTAAATAATTTAATATTTCTATATTAAAAATTGTATATTTAAAATATTAATCTCAACATGAACGTATGAAGTTAAATGCACACATGCCACCTCTGAGCCTCATTAAATCTCTGTAAATACCTACAAGCCACTTTTGTGTTCTTCTGTAGTGCAAATGTATTTAATTAATAATGATTTTATTTGATCTGTAACCTATCCCTCTTATTGCATTGTTTTAATTAGAAATGTTGAAAAAAAGCTTATTAAAATACACTTTTGAAATCTGACATGAAAGGTAACACTTCAAATAAAGTTAGATTAAAATCCCCCTGTAAATCACTTTGAGGAGTCCAATGTTACTTCGTAATGGGAAGGCTAATTTTTGTTACTGAGAAGAAGGTGCTCCAGAATTTTTTTACTGTGACCCAAATTTTTTTTTTTTTATTAGCAGCTCCTAAAAATAAAAGTAAGCGTAGAGCCTTGTTTAGCGAGTGTGGTGGTATGAGAGACTGCTCTGGTACGGATGAGGATGAGGCTGGGAAGGAAATAAATCACAGTATACTCACTACAAAAAACTAGACTACACCACTGAGTATGTCAAATGTTTTTGGTCATTTTACGCTCAATTTGGAAGAAAAGCTCATCAAAAACATTTCAAAGATGCTTTAAAAAATGTTTTATATATATATTTTTACATTTTATTTTATTTATTTTTATCTATAGCATATAAAAATATAAAACATGCACATGAACTCTCTTCAACTTACAAGTGTCCTTTATTTAGTCATTTCCCTGAAATCCTTGTGCAACATCAGAGCTCCTGTGGTGTACAAACTTTCAAGTTCAAAAAGAATGCCAGTGCTTTTCATGTGTCTGTACACAACATCTGAGGCACAAAACCCCATCTCCGCAGCGCCTCGAGAAGACCTGGAGAGGAGATGCCACCGTACCACAATCAAAATGGCGAGTCAAATGGATTTGTTGATTAGGTATTTGAAAGTGGCACAGATGAGGGCGGAGATAATTGTAAGGGAAGATCAAAGCCTGCGTGGTGAGCCCAGAGACATTAAGCCCCATACTGGATTTATCTTTGAGATGCCAGAGCAGAACACCCCTCTAAAGGCTGTGCATATTCTTAGCAGGAAAGCACTTCCTCTGAACCGCTGCTGACTGTTAGGGCTCAGAGACATCTTCTGAAACTATTTGATGCAAAACTATAACTGAAATTATCAATATTTTTGTTCAAAGACTGCATGAGACACACAACTTCCCTTATAATTTCATTTCAAATATATTTATAGTAGTGCTGTCAAACGATTAATTGCGATTAATCACATCCAAAATAAATGATTTTGTTTAAATAATATATATGTGTGTGCTGTGTATATTTATTATGTATACATAAATACAAACACATGCATGTATATATTTAAGAAAAATATGTTATTTTTATATATTAAATATATTTATATATAATATAAAATATAAGAATATAAATATATAAATGCATGTAAATATTTCCAAAATACATGCTGTATGTGAGTGTATGTATATAGACATAATAAAAATACACGCATACAGTATATTATATAAAAAAAACATTTATTTTGGATGTGATTAATCGCGATTAATTGTTTGACAGCCCTAATTTATAGACATAAACCCTACATCACTGCTGCATTTTTAGTGAGTAAAAACAATCATTATGCTGCTGTTTTCCCAATTAATGCAATCTTATTTATTTTGCACGAATGTACACATAGAAATTGAAGCTGTTGTCTGATTGTAGTAAAGCAAACTGGGGAAAATGCTTTGTTTCGAGTCTATGAGAATATAATGAGAGCTATTTAAAAGTTTGTTTTGTTTTCTTTCTGTGAATTTGACTCACCAGTGGTGATAACACCACTGACAAATTGTCAAAAAAATATTCTAAATTAGTTTTAATGTAACCTCAAACAAACACCATTGATCAGACCAAAAAAAGTTTTAAAAAAAAAAGTTAACAAATTTTATTAGAGTACATTTTACAAGGAAATACAATGTTAGTCTTTCTAGTTTAAATGTAACATTTCATTCATTTATGCAGGTGTTTTTGTCACTATATGTGAAATATACAAGCAATTTCTAAATTAAGTTTGTTTCAAAATGTTTTTAAGAGTAGAACAGTTTTTTTCCCCATTACAAATTTTTGAATTATGTAAATTTAAATAATGTAATTATTGCAGTGGTGCACATTTGTTCAATATTTCACTGAGGAAAAGATGCTTGTTTTTTCAGTTCAGTTTGAAAGTTGTTTACTAGGTGAGCAGTTTAGCTGCTTTGGGAGAAACATTGCATCCAAATAACAAATTAGATGTAAGTAATATCCTCTCTTCTGAAAAGCCCCAGCCATTAGCTAAAATATTGCATAGAGGTAAATCAGCTATAGTGTTATGGCAATATGGATAAATGTTTAGATAACGCTGAACGCTGTAATTGCAGCGCTGAAATAAGTGATGTAGGATTTAATCACTTTGTAAATACTTATGTTTGATTGCGGAATATTGAAAGTCCTCGAGATAAATCAACAGATGAATGCCAACGATACAGATTTCTAATCCTCATTTTCTCTCTCTCCTGCCCCACTTTTCTTCGTTTCTCACTCCCTTTCCTTTCAGGCCTCCTAAATAGATACATGCACACTCAATGTCCTCTCAATGAGCCTCTTAAAGGGTTAGTTCACCCCAAAATGAAAATTGTCATTAATTACTCACCCTCATGTCATTCCAAACCCGTAAGATCATCGTTCATCTTCTGAACACAAATTAAAATATTTTTTATTAAATCGGAGAGCTATCTGACCTTCCATAGACATCAACACAACTGAAATGTTCCCAGGTCCAGAAACATAGTAAATACATTGGTAAAACAGTCTATGTGACATCAGTGGCTCAACTCGACGCTACGAGAATCATTTTTTTTTGTGCAAAGAAAACAAAAATAACAGTTTAATCAACCATACTTTTCCCCCGAGTTACGTCGTCCGCTATTTTAGAGAGTATCACAATGCATACGCACGCTTTCACCTAAGCGTAAACAACGCTTACTACGTTTCGTTCATGTACGCGCTTTCTTCCTGAACGTAAACAATGCTGGCTACGTCAAATACATTCTTGGGTACTCTCCAAAATGGCGGAAGACGTAACTCGGGGGAGAAGAATGGTTGAGTAAATTGTTATTTTTGTTTAAAAAGGATTCTCGTAGCGTCGCAAACATATCTTAATTTGTGTTCCGAAGATGAGCAAAGGTCTTACGGGTTTGGCACGAGATGAGGGTGAGTAATTAATGACATCATTTTCATTTTGGGGTGAACAAACCCTTTAAGATTTTGCTTAAAGGGGTCATCGCATGCCTGTGTTGATATGATTCTTTAGGGTCTTAATGAAAAGTCTATAACATACTTTGGTTAAAATGTCTCAATCGTAGTGTAAAAAACACTCTTTTTACCCAGTCAAAATCAGCTCAGTTTTTAGCAAGCCATTTTAGTCCATGTTTCTTTAAATGCTAATGAGCTCTGCTGACCCCGCCCCTCTCTTCTGTGGGGGGAGTTCTCATGAGACTGTTTTACTTTAGCATTGTAACTTGTTAACTAGCATGTTATTAGGAAAGGCTATTTGTAACGATTCATGAAATAACCTTATACTGGCCTCTTCTGTTTAGGAGCCCTTCTTGTTTGTCTTCATCTGCTCTAGTGTCGAAACAATGGAGGACTGATAACAGCTCACTCAGGGAAGGTCTAAGGTAATGCGCTAGTGTCAATCAACAATCGTGGGAGGTCTTGGACCTATGTGACGCAGTGTTAATTTCATCAACGAAGACGGCGACGAAAAATATTAGTTTAATTAACCTTTTTCTGTGACTATGACGAGACGTTGATGAGCTAAAATTAATATCTGATGATAAAAACTATGACGAAAACTATGCCGCTTCTTCATTAACAAGACGAGACAGGACTAGAATGTTATTTGAGGACTACCGGACATTCAAAATACATCCTATAGGCTAAGTTAACTGTCCTGTCTTTCAAAATGTGCGTCTGTCATTGGATTACAATCAGATGAGGGGCGTTTGCATAGCTAGTCTCAGTATGAATAAAATGCAGCATCTATGTATTTCTTTCATTGACGTGAACTCCGTTAAATTTGCATATGGTGGTAATTGAAGAATGGATTTATATCCATTTTGCAAAGACACATTAATGTGGCCAAGTGTAAATGGAAACGTTTCAACAAATCAGATAGACATCAGAGAAAATGCATGAAGTGACCAGGTGTAAACAGGCCCAATGTGTGTCAGTAATACTGTCACTGTGCACACACGAGGAGGATACAGGAACACGCAGACGAGGAGTAAACTCAAATAATAGTCTTTAATGTAGACAAACAAGGCTGGTCAGGACAAGGCAAGGCTGACACAGACAGGAACACCGGGGAGTAACGAGTAGACCAGACAAAATCTTATTGAACAGACAGGACCATAAATACACAGAACAATTAAATGTAATAAGACAAACACAGCTGGACGAGAATTAACTGATAATCACATTTATCAAGGACAGGAAACAAACCGAATATAGACACATGAGGCGGGAACACATGACACACATGACAGAGGACTGACAATTACATGCATCCGCCTTAAAGGGACAGCATTCCTAATTAAATACATATCTGTCATAAATGTTAACCTACAAAATATGATAAATAAATGTATATTTGTTAAGTAAACCTACTGTATCTGATTTATTTTTTTTGTCTCTCTACCACGAAATTTAAATTAATTAATCCTTGATTCAAATTTCTCATCTGGTTTGGTATAAATAGAGAACTAATGAGTATTTTTGTTTGAAGACTACATATCAAATAGCTAACAAATAAATGTTGGTAACTGCAGTTTGACTGAAAGTAATGACTAAAAGTTTCAGTGACTAAAACGAAAGACTCAAATGATTCAAATGTGACTAAGACTATTAAGCATTTTCATCTCAAGATAAATACTAATACTAAATCAAAAATACCTGCCAAAATTAACACTGGTGTGATGTCATACAGGCATCTGAGAATGGCTTGATATGAGTAATGGGAAATTATTTAACTAGATACAAATAAAAAACCGGGTGGATCTTTATCATTATAAGGTGGTTGTGTACACACACTGCCAACACACATTTCAGTTCAAACAACTAGTAAAAGTGCATGTCACATCCAATGACCCCTTTAAAAATCATAAAGTTGGTGGTGTAAACCAGGTGAAATGAGAAAGGCTACAATTCTACTAATATAGGCTACACTAATAAACACATGCACAAACACATATTTAAAATATCTAAAGACCATCTAAAATAAGTCTAAAACTTAAATGTACATGCAACATATAGTGCAAAAAGGTTTGTTTTTGTTTATTCGTTCATTCATTCATGCATTCACTTCATTTATTTTTCATTTGCATTTTAGACCCATGGGATTACATTTATATCAATTTCTAGTCTGCTGCTCATAAGTGTCTCTGTGTCGTGCATATTCATCAAAAACGTAATCAGTGATCAGGCTCCTTTTGGAACTAGGGAGCACAACCTGCACAAAGTATCTCTTGTAATTACATTGTGTTTTAATGAATGATGTTATGGAAACAAATGTATAATTAATGGGTTATCACATGGTTAATCTCTCACCTAGTGATTAATATATAATTACAACGAACTTAACACGCTGTGTTTTGGTCTCAGGAAACAGAGAAAAGCTGATTCAGTGCTCTTGTTTTCCTGTTGAATTCGGAGATGGAAGCACATTAAGGAGCCGGACCAAAATATAGCATTTTCCTCCAGAATCATCTGAAGTAAAGATAACTGCTCATTCCTGGGGACTGACTCAAAATAGTTCTCTCTAAATTGTTCACTTTCTTTATATGGTTTTAAATGGTTCATGTTTTCTGTGATGGTATGGAACCCCGAAACATTTTCTAATTTTTACTGTTTTTCTTTTCACATAAGAAAAAAAATGCTTTGGTAAATCATAGTTGTGAAACATAAATCATAGTTATGTGGAAAAAGTTGACATTATAATTCTGAGATAAAAAGCAATAATTGTTGATATGAAAGGGCATAATTTAATAATAAATGAAATACATAAAAAGTTGAAACTGTGACATTAAGTCATAATTATGACAAAAGTCGAAATTGATAAATCAAATTTATTTTTTAAAGTTTACATTTTTTGTCATTATTATGACTTTTTATCTCATAATTTCATTTTTATGCTTGTTGATTTAGCATGTCAGTTTTAGAGTGGAGTCAAAAGTAGAGTATTTTTTATGAGTTTTTACATGATTTATCAAAACATTTATTTTCCTTATGTGTCTAAAGAAACAAGCACAAAAAATAATACATTATGGTGGTTTAGAAGGAATTGAAATGAACTAATACAAATAAAAATAAAATATATATATAGGTCTAGAATGTGTCAGTCCAGCTCACCTGCTGTGTTTGTTGGTTTGACCTGAATAAACAGACTAACAAAAAATAAATAGTAACAATGATAAAAGCATCTGTGCTCTTGTGAGTTGTAAGTTGTAACTTTGCTATAGTGCTCAAACCAAAAAAAAATAATAATCAAGTAATTTTTTTAATTATTTGATCATAAGACCTAAGACCTCATTGTTGCAGTGTGTAAAATCATGGCGGAGCCCTATTTTTTAGAATGCTTTGATAATTTATTGTGCTGAAATCTTTCTTATATATTCCCAACTAAATTCCAACAGTGTTATGACCCACAGAGAAAACAGACAGTCATCGAAACCAAACAAGACAGAAACAATTGCAGACATACAACTTATTTCCTCCATTCTGAGTGAACATCTGGAATAGACAATGATGTGACTTTAGTCATGACTTGAAGACAGATAACAGAACATGAAAACACAAAGAAAGATCTTTACTAATGAAACAAAAAAGGCAAAGAACACAAGCCTTGACTGATTCAACTCAGAGATAAATCTAGCTCTTTCTAGAATCCCGACGCTTTCAGTTCCAGACATTGCCCTGCGCCGCACTGCACAACGGATTTCACTGTCAAAAGCGTCAGGATGGATTAGTAGGAAGACAGCTACTGAAATTAGAGTCACTGTCCCACTGCAGAATCGGGCGGCTTGTTGTCATTCCCCTAATGAGCTCGTGTCTTTCTGGAAGCAGGCATTATCTGTTAAAGCCACACTCTGCTCCACTTACCAGAAATCAGACTTTTCATAAATAAATAGCACTCGTGTAGGGAGAGCGATGCATTATCGTTCATGTCATGACGGCTCTGAGAGAGCCGCAGGATGCCCACACTGATTCAGCGAAATGATTGGTGCGATGTGTCATGCCACCTGCTGTGAGCCGCACACATCCCAACATCTCGGCTGTTCATTTGGGCCTTTCAGCACTCGTGTGAATTAGCATGCTGGATGTTCAGGATGGGAGTGAGTGTGCTGGTCAATAGGCGTGAGTCACAGCTGTTTTTGGGCCGCTGGGACGGAGGTTTATGTGGCCTTGCCTGTGGTCATTATCCTAGCTTGGGTCACTGAGTTAACACCCTGCCGGTTGGGAGAACAACACACAAATATCTCACTCAGATTTCAACTTCTACGAGTTTGTATTGTTTTAATTTGTATAAGTCTTAAATTAATTTGAATGTGAACAAACTCTGTAAACAGACACACTGTAAACGATATGTAGCTGTCACGAATCTGGTTGCCTCTCACCACACTACAGCTGCACATCACCCATGGACTACAACTCCCATCATTCACTGCACTACGACACACACATTTCCATCCACCATTGCACCAATTACACAGCTGTCACTAATCAACCCTCATTGTCTTGCCACACCTGCACCTCATTCACTCACCCACACATAAGCAGCACACTTCCCTACACACGTTGCGAAGTCTTGTTTTGCCCCGGCTGACATTCTGAGCGTTTCCCCTGTATTCTGTTTCCCTGTGTTTACCTGGACTGCCTATACTCTCTGACCGTTTGCTGCCTGCCCCGACCTTTGCATTGTCCCTGTTGCTGATTCTGCCTAGCCTTCATTACTCCTGTTACTGCCTTTTGACCCTTGCCTGTTTGACCTCCTCTTGTCTATAATAAAGCTGCAATTGGATCTAACCTCACTGCCTCTTCGTTACAGTAGCCTATGCTATATATATATATATATATATGTATATATATATATTTATATATATAATGTTTATGTTTTGGATGGCTGATTAGTCTCACATAATACAGTGCATGTTTTAGCTAATTAACTCACTAGCAAAGCAGTTCAGTTGACAAGGCTTGTGCAGCTCAATCTTCAAACATAGCCAACTATAATTTGGTTATTTGCATAGTCTTTCTTTCAATTTATTTGCGTCTAATCACTCAGTTCCAGTATAGACTGACATTAAATCGTTCTCTGTATCACAGTAGACATGAAAAAACTATAATAATCATGCTTTGGTAAATCATTGCTGCATAACTTAGACATAAGTCATAATATGAAAAAAGTATAAAAATAACATAAAAACATAACCTAAAGATAAAGTATAAAGATATTTGAAGAAAGTCGGTAACAGAACAAACAGCTGACAGAAGCCATTGATTTACACAGTATTTTTTTCCCATATAACGGAAGTCAATAGCTATCATGAACTGTTCTTCAAAATATCTTCTTTTGTGTTCAATAGAATAAAGAAACTCATTCAGGTTCGGAAACAACTTGAGGCTGATTTAATGATGACAGAACATTCATTTTTGGGTGAACTATCCCTTTATCCCTTGTAGTTTTCTACACCGAAGCGCTAGAATACAATAGAAAGGAACGGCGCAACATGACATGACACGAAACATCCCCGACAGTAAACTAATCCCTCGTTCTATTGAAGACGTGCTGGCACAAAGTTCAAAAGATTTGCAATGGCCGCGTCCGGTTTAGGCAAGTTTAGACATGATGCAATGCAATGGTTTATTGAGTTTCTGCAAATTTGCCATCTTTCTCTCTTCTGACAAACATTATCAATCTTTTGATATTTATTTCCTTTTTGATAAGTTATGAAAACAACATCATTATATTTTCTTTGGCTAGTGGGGCAAATGGAAACTCAAACATTATATTTGATGTAGTTTCCATTGACCACTATAGAAGTTTATCCAGCTATGATGCCTTCTGCTTCAAAAAAACAACAACAAGTCTATTGGAGAACACTATAGCAAATACGCATGCAGAGGATGTGCCAAAAAGCCCATTGTCGTCATAAGGCATCTTTTTCAACTCAACAAAAAAAAAAAAAAAAAGAATATTGTCTGAATATTTTCATCAGTAATGTCATTGACGAGATTAACTAGGATGGTGTCTGGGTGTAGAGTTTATCAGCGATGTTGATACAGGAACATGTCCGTTTTGCAGAACCTGATTTTACCAAGTGTGACGTGTTTCTGGATCAACTTTTGTTGATCCTGGAACAACATTGTTATTAACCAATCAGATTTGAAGAACAAGTTTATAATGTTTGTGAAGTTTATGCTTATAATCAGTGTTTGTTGCGTGTACATCAGTGTCATTCATCTATCATTTCCTCAGATTTTAGGGATTACTCATGGTTAAGGTTAGATTTAGGAGTAGGGAAATGGTCAAGATTAAATTTTTGGATTAAAATAATGTTCCAGGGACAACAATATATGTTGACCCAGGAACACATCTAACTCAGCAAAATCAGGACGTGCGTCCATTTTGGCTAAATCATGAATATTTCCATCGCCCTGGTTCCTATAGTTGGTTCCTAGCTTCTCTACCACTGAGGTAATTTGATGGCAACAGATCTTGTTCCATTGGTAGTAGACAATTTTGTGCTGCAGGAAAGACTTAATTAGATTGAGGTTTCCTGATTTCACATCAAGTCAAAACAACTGGAAGAACTAGCTGAGAAGCTCTTGATGAGGCCGTCTCTCTGCTAGATTGTATTAGCACTTAACCACATGATCAGGATCTTTTCCCTTGTTTCTTTTTATACTGTTGTTCTCCATCATTTACTTCAAAAACATCTGCCGAAGTCTGGATGACATTTTAAAGTTAAAGAGGATCAGATGTCTAGCACCCCTCAACCTCCCCCCACCAGACCTACACCATCACCCGCAATATATTAATTAAAAACAGTGCACTCGCTCTTCTGTGTGTGTGTGTGTGTGTGTGTGTGTGTGTGTGTGTGAGTGTTTGATATTGAGTTTAGGGAGACATCAGAGACTCAGTGACTGGAAAACTCACGTCAGGTTTCCTCAGCTTGTCTCCAGACCCCTTATGAGACACAGATCCCACCCCGTCTCCAGCTCTCTCTTTGCATTAATGAAAAGTTAACCTGCTAAGAGCATCTAACCACAACGCTCTCCCCAGAGGTCTCTCTCCATTACAGTCAATTTATGTATCTCACAATAGCAGTAGCAGACCAGTGTAATGTTTCTAAAGACAGTAATGAAGATCCATTAGATGCTAGTAGGAATGTTCTGAGGAGAAGGAGAAGAAGATGCGTATGGAGCATTAATACACAGCACTCCTGGTGCTGTTTCATTCAACTTCTTATCCTCTCTAGGGTCACCTAACTTATTGAAATGATAATGCTGAGAAGACACAATGAGAACCAGCTGTAATCAATGAAAAACATCAAACATAAAGTGTGGAGTAATGACACGTTCCATTTTAAGTCATTTTTATAAATGTAGATCTCACAAGCACTGCATTTTAAGTACCACTTAAAAATAAAGTAACCAATTATCATTTTATTAATTCAGAAGTAAAAATCTAAATAAATGAAGCACTTTTAAATGTACAAATATTAGCTTTGTCTAATGTCCAAAAGTGGATATCAGATCGTTTTCTGGCATGGGAAGTGTTTTTTGTTGGTCATTATGTGGTCGAAGCTGATCATTTGAACTTTTGTCTACCTATAGATGCCATTTTAGAGCATCAGTGTGCTTCTGATGCAAAAGGTCTCCCGCCATACACTCTTAAAAACATAGGTATCTGGTTCAGTGAAGATCCTATAACACCCACTGAACCTTTCCATTACACAAAAGGTTCTTCATAACGGAAGAAGGTTCTTTAGTTCTTTAGTTCTTTAGTTTAGGAAGAAGGTTCGTACATTATAACGTTCTTCACATTAAGATTTTTTTTTCTAAAAAGTGCTTTGGGGAACCTAAGAGGATTTTTCTATGGCATCCCCCTTTTGGAACCTTTATTTTTAAGAGTGTATAATGGAAGTTATGCTGCCTTGTTAGACACCTCAGTTTGACCAAATTCTAAGGCAGCACTGCATGTGTCTTTCACACATAAAGCAATCTCTTAATGTTCAGCGAGGAGGCAAATGTTTTGTTTGTTTGTTTTTTTCCCAGTAAGAAGTTGAACATTCGTCTTGAATATTCCAAGATGAATTGAGCGCAGAGTAATGCTGAGATTATAAGCATACGATGTTAATGTTATGTTCTGAAACACCTACATGTTTATAGCATTTGACTCACATTCCTGCTCAAAGCCGGGTAGAACGATCTCAAAAGGCTTGTCATGTATTGAATTCCTATTTTCATGGCTAGATATAAATCTCTTTGAAGTTCTATGAATCCTAATTCACCATTAAGTGCTAGCTGCTTCTTCATCTCTTTTCATTTGTGTGTTGTAATCTATTTTTACCGTCTTGCTACTGCTTCCATGGTTTTGTCTTGAAATGTATGCTGAAATCAGGTTTGGTGGAAGAATGTAGATGTTCATTGTTGCTGTACCAGATTCAATGTGACTTTTTTTACCTCCACCCATGTTCTATATTCGAAAAGAAAACGTTTTCTCTGTGCTATCTTGCGGCACTCCCATATTTTCCTTTTTTTCATTTAATCTTGCATCAGACCACAGGAAACTTGGCACATCTCTCACAGTTCCACCCAAAAACGTCTCGCTGATGTCGAAATTAAGAAACGCCGCTTGATTTTTCAAACAAGGGGAAAACTGTTTCTTGGCTAACATGCAGCTAAATTAAAGTCATCGCCTTTGCCTCAGAAATAAAAGCTTATGTCTGTGCTTGATTAAATCTGTTAGCCTATTAAAATCTGGAGGACAAAAATGTGGGCAAGCAAACCTGGAAAAATAGTTTGATGTTTGTTCTGCCAAGAATGTCTGTCTCCATTCTACTCAATCCAAAGTGAAAAAATGTCTGCAGTAAAACATGGTTGTGGAACACTTTATTCTGAAGCGATGACACTGTACGAATGTATACAATCGTGTTGCACTAAAATGTAATTAGCTGAAAATTCAGTGACCTGAGGGTTGTAAATGGAGAAAGAGGGCCATACACGTACCCCGTTTTCTCTCCCCTGGGATTCTATGTGCTCTGCTTTTAGCAGGAAGACATCTCGCCTGTTTCACCTCTCCATTTGCCCCAGGGGTGCACTCAACGTGTCTGCTTTTGACTGCGTCTCAACCCTGGATTCCTTCATGGTTCGGTGTCACCACCTTTATTCTAAGTGAAGGGTTAATCTAACAAAAGAATTTAGATTTTCCTCTGACCTAAATGTGATTTTTATGTAAACAGTGGCTTGTTTTGTCTGAGTCTGATACTTCTGTGTCACGTATAAACATATTATCTTTGTTATGAATCCTGAAGCCTACCTAGACGACATTTTAAGCCATCACCTATGCGTCCGTTTCTAATGCAAATGCATTCATTTATGTATGCAATTCTTATGGTTTTTTTTTTAATATAAAAAGCAATCAAAAAATTTCAGAGTAATTACCATTTTAGTTATTTTTTATAATTACTTGCACTAAATTAACTTGTTCAATTTAAATCCCTATTAAAAATCTATTATTTCATGTTTTTGTGAGGTTAGTAGAATTTATTAGGTTTAGATTTGTAAAATGAATTGCACTGAATTAAGATCTTAAATTAATATCATAACTGAACTGAATTTTTTTTAGAAATTAACTGACAAAAATAAATAGTTTATGTAGTATTTTATGTTGTAACAAGGTCAGTGGATGTTTTATTATTTTTATTTACTTATTTGTAATATAAAAAGATGTGAATATATTTAAATAACTTCAGCCATTATGAAAATTGAAAAAATAAAATGGATGTATTGTTTCATGTTTTAATGAGGCCAGTGAGGTTTTATGCTCTATTTTTGATATCTTGACATGTTAAAATGATAGCCCTGATAAAAACTGAAAAATAAACATTTAAATGTACTATTTTATGCTGGTGCGAGGTCAGATTGTTTTTAATGATATGTTTCGGCTGCTAAATATTACTTAATCTTGTTTTTTTGTTAGTTTCTTTTGACCTGGGCTGCTACTGTAATGATTGCCAATCAATCTATCAGCCCACACACGTTACACTGTTTACAGTGTGTAAAAATCATCTTATGAATTGTTTACATATGTTTGTGACAGCTGCATAACAGCGCATGAAGGCATGATTACATGAAACATGGCTTGTTTCGTAGAGTTTATATTAGCAGAGAAGGGAATTGAAGCTGGCTTAGACTCTTTTGTGAACACGGGTTCAATATTGGTATTTCTTAACCTCTGTATAAAGCCAGGTGATCCTTGATTCTGCGCTTTGGGTTTTTGTACTTTCATCAGAGTGACAAATATGAGGTTATGTTGTTACCCAAGGCAACAATAATGCTGAGATATCATGTAGAGATTGAGAAAAATATGGCTTTAATTATTTCCCATTAACCCTGGTTTATTTCACAGCTAATTGAATGCAGATTCAGAAATAGAACATGCTGTAGGCTAAACTGAAGCCTCGCTATATCTCCTCAACACAAAGAATTCAATGCACCTCACTGTTGTCTCCTACAAGAGTTCAGATGATGCCAAGTAATAATGCAACCAAAATCCACTACCACTAACTTCTGCTTTTTCATGTCTTGCATCAGTGAAAACCAAAGTGTGTGCCAATTATTTCATAATGCAAGATGTAAAAGAGAGAAATATGTTTTCTGGTGCATACTTTTCAAAAAGATTGGCTTTGTAGACACCCATTACAAAAATGAACGGTGGTTTTATTATAGTAAACGTGTAGTAACCATGTTTTTTGGCAGAATAATTGCTACTTGTAACCACAGATCTTTTAAATAAGATGCTACTACTCATTACTCACAAATAGCAATCTGATTATGTAACATACTTCAGGATTGGACGCATCCATGGTTCAATGCCACTTTCGGCCCTTTACACTCTTAAAAATAAAGGTGCTTCAAAAGGTTCTTCAAAGCAATGCCATATAAGAATTTTTGGTTCCACAAAGAACCATTCAGTCAAAGGTTCTTTAAAGTACCATCTCTGTCTTAACTTTTTTATAATCTGAACCTTCTTTCGCCAACAAAGAACCTTTTGTGAAACAGAAAGGTTCTTCAGATGTTAAAGATTCTTTATGGAACCATTTAGACAAAAAGGTTCTTCTAAGGCATCGTGAAGCACCTTTATGTTTAAGAGTGTAAAGCCAGCAAATAAATACACACAAAGAGGCTCAATCTGCCAGGCTTTATGTATAGAGTCAATTATTTAGACTGAAAGGTCTGACACGGTGGCATACGCCTTCCTTTTGTTTTTCCTCCACGCAACATGAGACAAGTATAGGGTATTTTTATCCTGCTTTGGATCTTTCCTCTGGAGCAGATGAGGCTCCATCTATAATTCATACACAGCCTGCAGATGAAACAGAATCATCCCTACTTTTGAGGTCACACAATGTCCCTTCATGCGTATTGTTGCAGAGGAGAAATCAAGACCCGGACTGACAATATCCAGGGATAGTTTGAGGTCCGGTTCAGTTCTGGACAATGTCATGAGCATATATTTTTCACCTGTGTTTGCTTTGGTTTGCTTGTTTTTGTTTCTGACCTGAATACATTGCTTTTGTGTATGGCTGACAATATCCAGGGATAGTTTGAGGTCCGGTTCAGTTCTGGACAATGTCATGAGCATATATTTTTCACCTGTGTTTGCTTTGGTTTGCTTGTTTTTGTTTCTGACCTGAATACATTGCTTTTGTGTATGGCTTTGCAGCAAGGGTGCGGATAAAGTTTGAAGACACTGAAGACAAAGACCGTCAGTATATATTTGATATTTCTGTCTCACAGCTCAGCAGGGGTTCTGTCTATCTTCACTTTCTCATCTCCTTCACACTCTCAAGATAAGTGATGCCCAGTTCCTCTCAGGGTGACATAAAATTAACTTGAAGAAAGCACTCTGAGAGCTGGAAGTAGTACACATTCTTTAGCTGAGACTTCCTCCTGACAGTTGGTACTGCTACAGTTGGACATGTTGAGTATATTGTATTTTTATTCGATTTGAAAGCTTTAAGAGAGCTTAAATTTGTCTCTTTGTTTAGAATGCAGACATTGTGTAAATTATGCAACTTTCAGGGGGATAAACAAGGATGCCTTAATAATGTGCCTTGAAAAGGTTTTTTCCCCTTCCTGATTTTTTTTCTTGCATATTTGCCACACTTAAAAGATTCAGACCATCAAACAAATTGTAATATTGCACAAAGATAACCTGTGTTAATAAAAAATGCAGTTTTTAAATAATGATTTAATTTATTAAGGGAAAAAAGCTTTCCAAACCTGCCTGACCATATGTGAAAAAGTAATTGCCCGCTAAATTTAATAACTGGTTGTGTCACCCTTTGCAGCAACAACTGCAATTAAGTGTTTGCGATAACTGCCAATTAGTCTTTCACATCACTGAGGAGGAATTTTGGGAGACGCGCCTTCCAAAAAGTTCAACTTTTGTCTCATCGGTCCACAGAATATTTGCCCAAAAGTATTGGGGATAATCAAGATATTTTTTGGCAAATGTGAGGCAAGCCTTTGTTTTATTTTTGATCAGAATTGGCTTTTGTCTTGGAATTCTCTGGAATTCTGGCAGTAATCAGGCTTGGGTTTGGCTTGTGAATTGTAACTCAGCTTTCTAAAATAATGTGGTTAATCACATTCGTTTTTTCACAATTTAATAATATTTTTTTTAGGCCAGGAAGGTTTGGACAGTTTTTTTCCCTTAATAAATTAAATCATCATTTAAAACTGCATTTTGTATTTACATACATTATCTTTGTGTAATATTACAATTTGTGTGATGATCTGAATCTTTTAAGTGTAACAAATTTAATTTAAAACAGGAACTACATTTTTTGAACACTTTTTCGAAAAGAAAAGGCTTCCTTCCTCGCCAATTATAAAATCAATAACTAACAGAAATGCCTTGAGGTAAAACTAAATCTCAGATCTAAAAAAATAAGTGCAAACAATGCAAAACCTAAAAGCTTCTGTATTGTTATTATAATCACAAAGCAACTTGCTGTAACACATTTGCATAACAAAAATGCTTACAAAGCAGCACAGTTTGAGGATTATGCAAATTAAAACACATACAGAGTTTACACCTATTCAAACACTCTATATAATTTATCCTATTCATATATAGTTTTGTCATTACATTAATTGCTGAAATGTATTTAATATTTGTCTCATTGACTCTCCAGTCTTTCCATAAGCTCTCTTTCACACACACACACACACACACAAATGAAAAGTTACAGCCTTGGAAGGAAAGTAGTCAGAGGATGGTTTTTAATTGAGGAGACACAAGGGAGCTCACACACTCTCAGATCCTGTTTAACTAGGTCAGCGCAGATTTGCCATCTGTGGAGATTTCAGCTTGCATATAGACGAGTCGTGTCCCATCACAGTTCTGCTGTCACAGAGTAAAGAGTACTTTACGTAACTGCACAGGCTATGACCTGTTAATCAGAAGATGTTTGTGGTCCAGTGAATTCACACTGCAGAATTCATATTATGTATTCATGTTGCTGTCTGAGGTTTCCTCCGCATTTGGAGAATGTCGTGCCGTCGTCACGACGTCTTCGCAAATCCCTGCCGGAGCTGTTGCAGCAGTCAATGTTTATCTGGGCTTATTTTTTGTGGCCTCCAAACCGAAGTATGCAAACAGCATATAGTCTGAATCCCTCAGCCATGAAATTACCAGCCTTCCTCATGTAGCTTACTCAGCAGCTAACTGAAAATGGTCACTGTAATATAAATGCTTCATTTTAAAGCCAGGCTGCCATGGTCATTGTTGCGATAGATATTGTGTGAGCTGCTGGTGAGGCTTAATGAAAAATGAATGACAGTATGATCAAATAACATGGCCTCAAACTGTATCATTGTTAATACAGAGCAAGATGCAGTGGAACTTTTTAAGCAGCTTTGCACCAAAAGCAATACAATGCAGAAACAAACATAATTTAAGAACTGAATCTCTTTCAGATCATGAGTTTGAATTTAAACTTAATTTTGTCACGCTTCACAGGATGTTGAAATGGAATTTGAAATGACAGGAAGGGGAATTTTCTGAATTGCTGAAATTCAAAGAAATGTAAAAATGTAAAATTTTCAACAATGCTTTCTGCAAGTTACATCGTTACACCAGTAGTTGGCGACAAGTGCCTGTTTTAGTCATTGAACCATTCATTCACTCAACCAATTCCTTTGAATACTGATGTACTCAGATATAAATGAAGTGACGGGCAGCATCTGAACATACATACTTCCCTTCTATGTAGTAGGCAAAGACAATATGCGAAAACAGGCTAAAAAAATTACATTCTTTTTGGTGAGATTCTGAAGTGCGCTTCCAAGGGGCACTTTAATATCCCATGAGGCCATGGGAGAGGATTTGTGAATGGCAATATAGTAGCGCAACTGATGCTGCTAAGTCTATATACATATTATTAACACTATTCATTGAATCGTTCACTCAACCGATTCAAAAACACAATTCATTGCTTGGAAAAACTATTTACTTATTTTTAGTTGAGCTGTTGTTTAAAACTATTATCACATTTGCATTCGTGCTGATGGTATGAATATTATTATGTGAATCACATTCAAATTTTAATTCTGCTTCCTGCATTTTCCTTCAATTCAAATTAAAGAATTGAATTGTAATTTAAATGGCTTTCTCCAGCTTTCTCCATTCTATTCTGAATCATGCACTGCTATAATGGAATGCTTTTCAGAGGTCTATCAGTATGCACAGTATACCATATGCTAGAAGGACACACACTGACCCACACAAGAGGTAGCCTCACCCCATTATGGCCAGAGCTGGCAGCCTGCCAGCAAAGTGCACCTTTTCAATCTTCATCCTCCATCTCCTCTGTGATGGACAAGGAGGACGGTTGACCCCCCTACCCTGCTTCAAAGATGATGGGAGCAGGGAGAATAAAAAGTGTTCCCCTCCCCCTCCAAAACTCATGCATCACGCTTCCCCAGCAATGCTCCATTCTGCATAATCGCATGAAGCACTTTGATAGAGTTTGTATGGGTTTGTGTACCCACGCTTGGTGCTTTAGACAGGGATCCATGAAATCTGATCCACAAGTCAACGACATCCCCATCCCACCGAAAGTCCCCTCAGGGTTGCCCTGTTTAAACATGCAAAACAGGCTTGTTCCAGCCAAATGGCCTGTCACACACATTTCTGCCTGTGTTTGTATTTTCATACCATTAAGTCTGGAAGTGTGCAACATTTGCTTGTTTAAGATACCGGTTCCCTCAGGGTGGGAAGTAGCAGTCCTTAAACAGGACAAAGCGCTTTAGGGTTATATAATATGTTTTATAATTAGTATAATGTGTATTTTAGTATTTCTATTGCAATAGATTTGAAAGCAACCATCTCATTTCTGTTTGTGATGCATATTAAGATAATATGGGCAATTATCCAGTATCTAACCAACATTATCATTTCCTATACTCTCCAATTAGTATGCGACATTTTCCCTGCATAATGTGAAGACACATGTGGGTGTGATGAAGGAGCTGGGCAAAAGGCCTGTAGATGAGATGACTCTAACTATTGATTGGCTGCTGTGACCTAGTAATTCAATAGTTTGTTTCTTCCCTGTACATTATGCAATACGACTTCCTCATTCTAGATGAGTATCGTTAGTATGGAAATTATTCAGCAGTGTGGAATGAACACATTGCTTGTCTAATGTTTAAGTAAAGAGTAACACTAACAATACGGTTCAATTTATTATGATCAGCTAATGCAGTGGGTGTCATTAACTAACTTTACTAGTTATGCTTTTATCAATAAAAATTAATATTAATCAAAATGAATATTAATGTCGATATACAATAATATGAAATAACATTTCAGGTTATACATTTATAATCAATCATAAATTGGCATTGGCATTAATTTATTATGCACAGTGTTGGGGTAATGCATTACAAATAACACCAGTTTGCATTTGTAAAAGAAGAACTTTATTACATTAAAACAAACAATCAAGCCCTGCCCAGTTTTAAAAAGTAACGCATTACTTCTCATAAAAAGAAACTAAGTAACATAATTAGTTTTTATGGGAGTAACACAATATTACATTTCTTTTCAAAGTAAATTTTCCCAACACTGATTATGTACAACATGAAATAACAATAAACTATGTTTATATGTTAGCATTAACATAAATTAATGTTAACAGGGGTTTTAATGGTTTTGAGAGAAGTTTCTTATCAAGCCTGACTTTATTTGATCAAGAATACAATAAAACAGTAAAAATAAATTTGATTAATTCCTGTGATGTGAAGCTGAATTTTCAGCATCATTACTCCAGTTTTCAGTGTCCTTCACAAATCATTCTGATACGCTGATTTGCTGCTCAAGAAAATGTCTTATTAATAGAAGTGTTAAAAACAGTTGTGCTTAATATTTTTGTGGAACCATGATACACTTCTTTCAGTATGTTTACTCTCACTTTTGAACAATTTAATGTATCTTTGCTGAGTTCAAAAAGTGAAAAAAGGAAGCTTTTTATACATTTTTACTAAAGTATTGTAAATGATGAGGTAAGAGAAACAAGAAAGAAAAAACTATAATGAAAGAAAGCTTTCTTTCTTTTTACATCTACAAATGCATGCAATGCCTTTTTTTCATTTCACAGCCATTTCTCATGCCTTTCAAAGGCCAGCATCACACCGCCTTGTCCAGATCAGTCCAGCCCGGTATGAAGGACTGGGGTGAGCTTTAAAGAGCAATTAGCAATTAGATCAAAGAGCATTTCAACCTCACACACACAAAGAAGAAATAAAAGGTCTGGTTTTCACAGGATTAAATATAGCCTTAAACAGGTGTTCCTGAAGACTGGGGCTCTTGATGTATTGGTGTCTCTGGCTCTGCAGGGTTGAGAGGATAAGACTCCCCTGCTAGCTGCTGGAGTGAGAAAACAACCCCAAAAGACTGGAATGTTGAGCCCCACTGTGTCTAATTGATTGGAATTTTGTTGACCATGTGCGTCTACACTGGGCCGGCTGAAATAAGCAGTGTTAAATCACATTCCAGGGTCTGTGTCAGCCCTCGGCTTTGTACAGGCTATAGCATCTGGAACCGAGAATTCCCATTGCTCAAGAAGAGACGTTTTAAAGATTCGGCTGGCATAAAGGTGGATTGGCTCAGCTGAACTGGTGATGTAAAAGAACACAGGAGGCTTCAGGTGAACTATTTGTGTCGCCAGGATAAATAGGCTGCTCTTATTGGAAGGATTTCAATGTGTTTTTTGTTGAAAAATGCAGCTGCAGTTTTTTTCAGGGAAAATATTTGCTATTCTCAGGAGCCACTGACAAGTCAGTGGTAAAATAGATAAATAGTATAAAAATATACCTTTATAAATTTGATGGAATAGCTTGCATAATAACAAAACATCTGCCCAGACAGACAGACAGAGAGACAGAGACAGACAGACAGACAGACAGAGAGAGACAGACAGACAGACAGACAGACAGACAGACAGACAGACAGACAGACAGACAGACAGACAGAGAGAGAGAGAGACAGACAGACAGACAGACAGACAGACAGACAGACAGACAGACAGACAGACAGACAGACAGACAGACAGACAGACAGACAGACAGACAGACAGACAGACAGACAGACAGAGAGACAGACAGACAGACAGACAGACAGACAGACAGACAGACAGACAGACAGACAGACAGACAGACAGACAGACAGACAGACAGACAGACAGACAGACAGAGAGACAGAGAGACAGACAGACAGACAGACAGACAGACAGACAGACAGACAGACAGACAGAGAGAGAGACAGACAGACAGACAGACAGACAGACAGACAGACAGACAGACAGACAGACAGACAGACGACAGACAGACAGACAGACAGACAGACAGACAGACAGACAGACAGACAGACAGAGAGACAGAGAGAGAGACAGACAGACAGACAGAGAGAGAGACAGACAGACAGACAGAGACAGACAGACAGACAGACAGACAGACAGACAGACAGACAGACAGACAGACAGACAGACAGACAGACAGACAGACAGACAGACAGACAGACAGACAGACAGACGGACAGACAGAGAGACGGATGGACAGACAGACAGAGAGAGAGTCAGAGAGCTAGACAGACGGACGGACGGACAGAAAGACAGACAGACAGAGAGACGGACGGACGGAAAGACAGACAGACAGACAGACAGACAGACAGACAGTACTGTAAACACAGTAAACAAAGAAAACAGTTGTGTATTCACAAAATCTGACTGTGGATTCAGGCCGACTTCCACAAAACATCTTCCACAAAGACTCCTCTGCTCATGCACATAGTAGATGTGTTGTAATATGTTACAGCAGTGGGCACAAATGACCTTCTGTAGGGCTCCCTGTTGCACCTTGGTTAGATCAACCTACTGCTAAACGTGCTCTTCATTCCAACAAACGTCATGAAGGGGGTGGGAGTTGTTCCTGATAGTCAATAGCTCTGTTGTAATCAAATACTGTACGTCCAAATGTAATGTATGGAAAACAGTATGGATGGAATATATTTGAAAAACCATTTTAAGGGCATTAGTGTTCCATATGTCACAGTAGTGCTTTATTTTGAATCTGAAAGCTAACAAAGGAACTAAATAGCTGTTCGATGTGGCAGTCTCTTGTGTAAAATATTGCCTCTTTTTATCGTCATCTTTAAACAAAAGTCTCTTTGTGTGGTATCCTTCCACAGCAGAATAAAATATATAACAGATAATCGTGAAACATCTTTTAAAATAATAAATTAGATAGCTACGTTATGAGATGAAAAGTCACAATTAACCATTCACAAAGAGCTTGATTGACAGGCGGTCTGACCAGTCATAATGTGAATCTGTCATCTTGCCCAACAAACAAATCAGACAGGAGAGTAGATTAATTTAGGTGGACTCAAACGTAAAGAATTGTGTGTATTGATGTCTTTCCACGGTTGAAATCAAATACGTTATGTTCATTCATGTTTACTTCATTCTTTAAGGAAATATGAAAAGACGATCGATTCACGTGCCTACAGCGATCTGTCATGACAGATTAAAGAGCCACAAAATGCTATTTATTGTTTGAATTTCTTTAAAAAAGACAACATTTTAATCATCTTCCACCTGATAAAAGCAATGCATTCTGGTTAGAACATTTGTCCGACTTTGATCGGTGCTGCAGCCGCCTTACGATCACATGTGCCACCAAAGTACCGCGAGAGCAAAACCAGACCAGCCGCCGAGGTCAGGCGCTGCAGTTGCTCAAAATCGTCTGCGATAGCCTTGATGATGACACACTTTATTCTCATTGGTCAGATTCTGTGATAACAAGCACAACGTGTGTTGTGTGTTTATTCTAACAATTCAATTTCAACAATGCTCACAAATCTGTTTTTATAACAGTAAAGCTTTTTTTAGTGTTGTCGCACTGTTATCTTGAGCCATTTTATCAAAAACACTGATAAAGGCATATATACCCACACTTTATTGGCAGTTAGTAGCCTATATGTTTATGCTGAACTTTATTCGTGAATAGATGGCGCTGTATTAAGCAGTATATAACAAGTGTTTCTCATAAACATTTTAAGTGTATTTCACATATATTGCATTTATTTATCTTTATCTGTGATGAGAGTATGCAAACACCATGCGAGCGTCACTACCGGGAGCAGAAAGTGTCCGACTTGGCCTCTCCGATTTTAATTCCGCCCCGACTGATGAATCACAAGAACCTACCACCCAGGATCACATAATCTTAAACAAATTGTTTTCCGCATGTAGGCTACTCTCCATGACCTATTTGTATTACAAACAGTGCCCTCTTCCCATGGTGCCTTTCAAGACTGCAAAAATGTTTTTTATAATCAAATTCAAAATCAGAAATGGTCACCTATCTGCCTAGTTCTGTTCACTTTACATATAGTATCATGTACATGTAACAAATATGGCCATCAATATACTATTTGCTCTGCCAGTCAAATTTGAGAACCGTAACTAACTGTTGTGTATTAAAATAATATACTCTGTTCAATAAAAATATGTTTTATCGCAAACCTTCAGTACTACTGCACAGTAGAGGACATAAAACACAAGCGAGGAGTCTGCTGTTTCATTAGTGTCTCACAGCAAAATATACTTACACTCCCCTCCCCCATCCTGTCTGTGGTTACAGGCAGTGAAAAACAAATGTAAAAAAAGTTGTCAAGGCTAAATAATTCTGAATCAGAATCAGAAGTTTAGCCTTTGTTCATCCCAGCAGTCTTTGCATTTAGGTAACAGCATTACATAAACAAGCTAGCCAGTTCAATTCTGTCCACGATCATAAAAGTAGGTCAGTGATAATCTTGCTGCTGTTATGACACAACATATTTCCTGTGGCCATGATAACGCTAGTTCAAGCCAAGGAATATATCACAGAAACATTGTTTAAGCTGCATGTCACATGAGGGTTGAGAAAACCTACTGACGTTTTTATCTGCATATTATGGTCACTATAAAGTAACTGATCTTGTACCCTGAGGCATGGCACCCGCCACCAGTCAAAAAGATACCACATGTAAAATGTGAAGGTCAGGAAGTAAGTCCACACACAGTTCAATGAAACAAAAGCTCCACGCTTTTCCTGTTTCTGCTCATTTGTTTAATCCGTACCTGTTCCTTAAACAAAGGTGATCTGCTTTTAGTCAATTGCTGGTCTGAGAGCACCAGAGAAATATACAAACCAATGATGATGTCAGCTTGTTATTGACTTTCCAAGTCTGAATGACTGAGCAAAGGAGAGGGGGTGGGGTGGAATCTATTGCAGGCAATGCCCAGCCAGGCAAAAATGAGTTGACAAGCCAGTGTGGGGGATGGGTGGGATTCTGCAGAGTCTCACAGCCCCAGACATCATCTCTAAGTGTAGCTGTGCTGCATTTGTCTCGTTTACGATGCTCTCGCCCCATTTTTCTGATGTTAACTCAATTAGGACGCAAGGATGGGCCATCATCTCTGTCGACAGGGGGATCTGATTGCGTTTTCAATGATGGAAGTATGTTTTGACTTCAAGAATATGCACTGTTTGAATTGGGAGGGCAATCTTAAAGCAAGTATAGGGGGTAGAGGGGTGAAATTTGGATCTGGATTTGAAGAGTGGAGAACTGCGCAAGGTTTTTCAACAGGAAATACTTTTCAATGTCTGCCAAAACCGCAGGCCTGCCTTAGACAGTATAAATAACAGGAGGGAAGGGGTGGGGAAGATTTTACATTTGTGCCCAGCCCCCACCACACACACACACACACACACACACACACACACACACACACACACACACACACACAGAAATACACAAACACCTCAGCTAATGGTGCTCTGTAAAATATTACACACACAAGCCATTATGTGGAACTTATGGCTGATGGGGGTGTAATTTGTACTGTAATATTAATGCAATATATCTTGGAAATGGGACATGTGAAAGTTTGAGTGGATTCTTTTTCTTTTTTTGTGACACTGTATTTGTGTTACTGCCATTTTGGGGGGGAAAGCCTGCAGTGACAATTGCAGTAACAGCATGTGCTAAAACATTGAAAATAACAATTATAGGGAATGTATAAATTAAATATTACATTTTATGGTTGATGGAAATAAAAATCTAATTATTTAGATAATTTTGATATGGATAATTTGCTTTTGTTTAGTATGTGTCCACATGAATTAATTGTGATATCTGAATGTTTAGGTAATTTTATTGTACGTAATAGTGATTATGGATTAATATTTTATTAACTGTATTTATAAAAGTATGTGTGTAATCTACACATTCTCAACATTTGAGGTGTGTTCTCACATATATGCAGATGAAAAATGTGAATAATAAAATGTAGTTTTGCTATATTTTTTGTTGTTGATGTCATTAAATTATTTTGGCACAGAATTATCTTATTTGATATAAAGCCATCAAAATTAGAAAGATAGCCCGTGTTGCATCTTTGAAAACCATGAACAGAATTACTCAAACTAAGTCAAATATGACCTAGACTAAAGTAAAGATGGGTTTTCAATGGGAATAAACATTGTTTGTAATGACCACAATGTGTTTTGTGTGGTGGATTATCGGTTGCAGAGAAACCAAAATTCAGTATGACACCAAAATTCAACCTTTAGAAAGTAAATGTTTCACATTTTTAATTTTAGATTTTAATATTAGATATGGTTAGATCTCATGCAGTTCATAGAATATTAAGATTATTTAGACATTTTTGTTTACTTGCGTGCAATAAATCAGTTTGGTGGTGTGCTGAATCACCACTTTGTCCACTGTTAAATCTGGATCCGGAAACAAAACCTGTTTAACACCACTTATTTATGGTTTCATTAAACACTAATTGCCTTTTAAAATCAACCGAGGTTGTGTGCTTGAGAACTACTAGAGAATGGTTCTTTTAATCTTATCTTTGTTAGTGTTTTGTTTCCATGATAATACATAATTTTCTAAATAACAGTGTATTCTATCTCATTCCTAGCATGCTCTTTTGTTTGTTATCTCTGATGTGCAATTTTGTAATGCCGTTTAGTTAAATTGTGTATTTGCCTTTTTATTTTTGCTTATGATCTTCAAAAAATAATGTTTTTTTTGTTTCATCTGGTGGATAAGAGTACTATTTCTGTTGTAAAACCTTTAATTAACCTGTCAGTGTGCTTTCGAGGCCTGGGCAGACAAAAAAATGTCAAATTCGGACTTCTGGCACCTTATTTAAACCCCTAATCGGGCTTGTGCGAGGAGCCTTTTTGTCCCTCGGTGACAAGCATTCATTGTTTTCATTTCCTTTCCACTGGGCAGCAACTAGTTGGCGGGGAAGAGAACACACCATGCACACACCTTTAACCAAAACAGCCTTTCTGGTCATCATGTTGAAATGTAATAATTTAGTTATGTTTTCTCTGGAAACTCCGCCTTGAACGCGATAGGAAAACTAACGTTAATTAACTGCTCTCCAGTCCGCCATTTTCTCTCTCGCTTTGGAGCTGGAAGCTGGTGCATCGCGGTGGATTTCAACAGTGTGAAAAGGTAATTAAAACTTTGAACTGAAATTCCATCTGAGAAACAGTTGTTAATGTTAGTCCCTTTTAAGTGCTTTTTTTTTTTACTGAGGTAACGTAACGTTTTTATGTACTGATTTTATCGAGCAACCCGACTGAGATGCATAGTAGTGCTAATGTTTAACGTTAAGGTGGTTAACCATGACGTGTATTAAGTATTATTATTATTATTTTTTTATTGTGTACAATCATTCAAGCAGTATTATTTTTTTTCTGTGTATGACGAGTAATACCGTTAGTTATGCGTCAGGGAGTGATTTGTGGCGCCAACTAATTTGAGGTGGGGGAGGGAATGCCAAGTACAAAACGTTAAAATGCCCTCTGGCTGAGCTATCTTTAAAATTTTATCATAAAGAAAATATTATTATTCTGTAGACTATTTCTTTCAAGGTAAGTTATTTCACTCGAAGGCCTTAATTATAACGAATGTGGAAATCCTGTCAGGAGTGACTGGTGGCTGTCGCCAATTTATTTGAGGTGGGGAGGGAATGTTACAGATAACGTTAGTTTAAATCTTATAAAATGCTTGCCAACACTCACATTTTAGTAACGTGTTTTAAATGCACAAAATCCTACATGCTTTGTCTTAAAGATGTGGTATCTTATGCTGAAATGGCGTTAAGCTTCAGGTCGGCCCAGCCAAAGTGCGTGTCTCAGGCAAATGGAGCCTCTAGCTACGTAACGCGATGATTGGCCTTTTATTTAAAAAGCGGACATTTCCGCCATTTTGCGTGTTACGCTTTTCTTCCATTCATTGTGTTAGTGCACTGTCTTGATTTACAGTCATTTTACTGTTGAAAGACCTGACGACTGGCTTATTTTTAATGTCTTATTTTATTACCTTCACTCAATGAAAAGTTATATTTGTAAACGTTAATGCACATCGAACTAACAAACAATACATTACTTTTTAGCTTAATAAATACTCTAACCAAGCTGTTTTTGCATTTTTAGTTCATGTTAGTTGACCCGTTATTCTAATACTGTTCACCAATTAATTTTACTAATGTGTTACTAAAAGGTTTTTATCAGTTTAATTTTAACTAAAATTAAGAAGGAAATATGCTGAATTCTAGGAGCCTTAACTACCTCTTAAGAAAATTGTATAGCTTTAAAACTAATGCATTGTTTTTAATATTTTACAGATCTGATACTCATCTATTCACATGCAATTTGATTGGCAAAGGCTCTATAGTAGTGGTGAGTATTTCTTTCAATATACTGCAATTATATTATTGTAGTTTTTACTTAAAATATTCCTTTCTGTAAAAAATTATTCATTTTTTTTCTGTCTCCCTCTCTAGTGAATGTGGCAGTGTAAAGGGTGCTCAGTAGCAGTTTCCAGTAGATTGGCACTACTAAACCATTATAAAGGCAAGCATCCTTATTTTGGACGTACAAGCCAATATCCATGTACGTATTCAGAATGCCCGTGCACATTTAAGACATGGAATGCTTTAGTAGTACATCACAGCAGAGTGCACTCTACACAAGCTAATCAGAAACTAAAATAATTATCTATTTATAGCTGCCACTTATGTTCATGTAAAAACTTGCCAAATGAAAGGGAGTACTTTGTTCATACTTATTCGCATCTGAAGAATAATGAAAATGTTAGTTGTATGTTTGCTGGTTGTGGTTTTCACGCTTGTATTTATGGAAACTTTAAAGCTCACAAGAGTCGGAAACATACACCTCACACTCTAGCTGATTTTAAACCAGGAATAGTGAAAACAACTACAGTAACTGCATATGTTATGTTGAATCTCATTTTGTCTGTGCATTCTGCAGGCTGCTGATGAAGCCTTCATCCAAAATCCCATTGAGGAAACCACAGTGGGAATCTACGTTCTCAAATCTCAGGACAGATCTGAGGACATTGGGATTGTCCTCGAAGGCCAGAAAGTCCTACAAGGCTTGGATAACTTTGCATTAGCTACAGCAATGCTTTTTGGTCTAATGTATGCACTTAATCTGAACTACCCACCTGAAATGAAATGTACCTTTGAAGTACTTCAGAAGATAGTCATGGAGCTGGAAGGCTGCACGTTATCAGGGAAAGCTCAAGTTCTCAGAAACAGACTCTTTGAGTGAGGTGTTTCCATTTGGAATAAGGACCATTGTTTGTAATATCATCTTTTTTTTTTCTCTCTTGGCCAAATTTGATTGGTTAAAAAGGACCTCCACCCAGAACTGAACATTTTTAAAAAACTTTTAAAACTGAAAACAAAATAGTCAAGGGAAGCTTTGTACTACTTTATGCTCTTCATTGCTGTTCACCTTTTCCACTACACATGGTGGTGTTTCGTCTTTTACTTAATGATAGAGGATATGTTGTTTTTCTCAATTCGTTCATTGAATTTAAGCTTTTTTTTTACTTCACACCGAAAGCGTATTTTTTGTAGCCCATACTCTGAAAAAGAAAAAATTGCTATTAAAAATAACAGTCATTTGTCTTGTCTTACTGCTTTTAACACCGAAAAAACTAAACAAGGGAAGCTTTGGACTACTTATTACTCATTACTGTTAATCTTTTTCACTACACCTGTTAGATGGTGAATTGTTGCATTTTACTGTATCTGGTCTATTGACAGGAAATGTCAGTTCATAGTCATCCATTCATCCCATACTCTGAAAAATGAATTGTACTGTTAAAATTATACAATGATTTGACTTGTCTTACCGCTTTTAAAACTGAAAACAAAATTGTCAAGGGAAGCTTTGTACTACTTCATGCTCGTCATTACTATTCGCCTTTTCCATTACACCTGTTTGATGATGTCTCATTTTGTACTCTATGACAGTGGATATGGTATAGTTCATGAAATTAAGCTATGTTTAACTTCACACAGAGAAGGCTGTATTTCTGTATCCAATACTCTGAAAAATTAATTGTAATGTTAAAAATACAGTGATTTAATTCAAGAAATGTTTTCCTTGTCTTATTACTTTTTAAACTACAGTAGTAATGTTAATGTAGCTAAGACAAGTACAGTAGATGTTCAAAATGCATTTGAGGAAAGTCAGCCTATAGTATTACACAAATTTAGAACCAGGTGAGTTTTATTGAAACCATTGCATATATGAATGAAAAACATACAAATTTGTTTGTATAACAAATTATGTAGCTTTAACATGTATGGATCATATTCATTTAACAAACATAAATTATGTAGCTTGAACATATATTAATCATGTTCCTCTAACAAATATAAATTATGTAGCTTGAACATATATTAATCATGTTCCTCTAACAAATATAAATTATGTAGCTTGAACATGCATAAATAATGTTCCTTTAACAAATTTTAATTATGTAACTTGAACATATATAAATCATGTTCATTTAGCATATATAAATCATGTTGAGTAAACATAACTTTAATATGTGCAACCGATGTACATATTTGTTTTATGTTAATCCAACAAGTTTTTTTTTTCAGTGTAATCGGGCTTGTGCGAGGAGCCTTTTTGTCCCTCGGTGACAAGCATTCATTGTTTTCATTTCCTTTCCACTGGGCAGCAACTAGTTGGCGGGGAAGAGAACACACCATGCACACACCTTTAACCAAAACAGCCTTTCTGGTCCAAACATGCATTTTAATTATAGATGCTCATGGGCAGCACACCCACACACACAGATTTGTTTAATATTCACTAATCTCTCCTGCTTTTGCCTCCCACGTTGTATACACTAATGGCCACTGAAGCCTGCAGTCCCTGAACCAGAGCCCTATGCTAAACACTGACACCCATCCTCTCCCGGCTTTGTTTCCAACAGCTCACCGAGGAGTTTCTTTTGTGCCATGCTCCGAACAATCGTGCTTGATCCCTGTCTTTCTCTCCTCCTGAATCTGGTGAAATTTATCAGTGTCCCTTGTGAGGGAGGACCAGATGGCTGCCCTGCTCTTGTTTTCAAGGCTTCGGATGCAGCTTTGTGTGTTAGTGCAACCGTTGAAACCTCAGCAATGGGAGCGAGTCCCAGTCTCCATCTTGTTGTCTGCAGCTCCACAGCTGGATGCATGATTGACTAATTATTTTTATGATGCCGAATATGCATGCGGTTCTTTAGAATTTACGGGGGGTTTTCCCAAATCTGTATTGGAGAATTTACAACTACTGTGAATTTGAAGTCTTGCTTTCCTTCGGAATACTAAATTATAATTGTATTGTCATAGTTTTAGTATTATTTATGGTGTTGGTTTTTAAATGATGGTGATTTTTGTATATTATTGTTTTGTTATTATTTATACTGTAGTTTTTAATGTATTGTGAAATTACAAGGAATTTAATAGATTTTTGTGACATGTAACTATTATTTTATTTTGGTAGTATTTATAGCTATTTTATTTCTGTGAAATGTTGGTATTAATTTGGTATTATTGTTTACTGTGTAATTGCAGCTAATTTAATAATTTTTTGTTGCTATATTTGTTCCATTTGATATGATTTATTTAGTCATAAGTGTTTATTGTATAAAAAAAGAGTTGGCTTAAATGAATGAAAATCTCATTTAAAAAACAACTACACTGAGTTGACGTGCACATTGATGGATGATGAAGTGACGCCGACCATTTAAAAGGAAAAATGTGTTGGTTATTTATTTAGTGGTGGGGGGATTCTAATGAAATGCAGTGTTAGTAGATAATGATTTTAAATAACCTAATTTCCTCATCTAGTGTTTTTTTTAGGCAGAACTGAATAAACTGAAGGAAAGGAGAAAAGATGAAAGGACAATAGCAGGTAAGACGAGAGACCTTCTGTTCAAGGCTGTTACACACTTCGAGGTTTGATAAGATTACAGCCAAACAGACACAAACCCTCCACCCTGAACACTGTGATTGTGTAGGAGTGTAAGAAATGAATATCGGCAGGGAAAAGAACAAAATGGCTGCATTTAGTCATTTACTAAATAGACAGCATGTTTGAGTAAACGCTCAAACAGGCTTCCATGGTACATCTAGTGATCTGCAACAAATTCAAATGAGTTTTAGTTATAGCCAATTAAATATTTAATAACTACAAGTTACATTTAAGATATAAAATAAATGTCATATATGTTTATTACACATACATCACAAAACCAACCAGTTGAATGCAACTTGAAGCCTTTCTATCTCTGTTTACTGCCAGCGAAGACAGCATTTTCCAACAGGGCTAATATGATTTCTATGGCAACCAAATTCATTTTACATCTGGTCACGTGGTTAATCAAATAATTATATAATCATGGCATTTAGCATTTATTTTGGAGGCAACCGTACTCCTTGCCCACTCCACATAACCAAGGATTAATGCTGCTCATATCTTGATTTACTGTAATTACAAGATTCTACTAGGAGCTGTACATCTCCTCAGACTAAGAAATTATTTGTTACCATGGCAACACTCATAACGCCAAAATGGATACATGTGCAGCTTTGTTGTTGATGGCAGCAAAATATGTATTCATTACATTAATTTGTTAGTTCACCTCTAAATGTTTAAATGTTTGTGCAAAATGTTTTAGGGTAAAAAAAATCACGCCAGGTAATAGCAGCTATAATAAAATAGGGTCAAAGAGAAATATGTGTCGAGGTACCAAGAAATCCTTAACTGTTAAGACTGTTGCAATTTTACTAGATGTAACAACTCATGTAATTATGAGTTTGGCGAAAAGTGATTTTTTTTTTACATATAATTACGGTAATTCTGAAATGATCTGAACACAAAATAATACTGCCTTCACATGCTAGCAAGATTATGGAAAATTCAAGTTAACTACCTCAGAACATAAATATGTATAGAAAAGGATTTTGATATCCAACTTACACAGTTGAGATGACACATAACCTTTTAACATAGCGAAGAAGAGGATAGTTTTGAGTATAATTTGTTTCTAAATTAATACTTCTTTTGTTATATTTTGCACTAGTGTTGGGCGAAATGCTCCATAGTCATATTGTCTTTTCGTTAGCCTGTGAGATCGTGGATGCACAATATTATCAAGCAAATTTATTTAATTATTTACTTCCTTAGTTTCATTGCCAGAGAGAGAACCGACTCCAGGGTAAAGGCCGTTTCACACTCAGCGTGATGCGAAAAAGCGAGGCAAAACGCAGACGAACGGTACTAATTCACACCTGCACGCTAGGTGGCGCTGACCAGCAATGCACTTTTCCTCAGATATGTATCTCGTATATGGATTTAACTTCATCCGCTGCTCAATATACAGCATTAAATTAAGATAAATAAAGTTTGGTTCTACACCAGAAACACAAACTACAACCCGAATTCCAGAAATGCTGGGATGTTTTTAAAATTTGAATAAAATGAAAATTAAAAGACTTTCAAATCATATGAGCCAATATTTTATTCATAATAGAACATAGAGAACATAACAAATGTTTAAACTGAGACATTTTACACTTGTATCCACTAAATGAACTCATTTTAAATTTGATGCCTGCTACAGGTCTCAAAAAAGTTGGCTCGGGGGCAACAAAGGGCTGAAAAATAGGGCTGGGCGATATAGCTCATGCTATATGCATGAGATATCTCGTCAGTAAAGCCGTTTCCTTTATTAGCTGTAAATCTCCATCACCTGTTTTCAAATGGAGCGGCAGTTAATACACATAGCCGCAGTTCACTGACAAGCTACGCAATATCACTTTCATAATCGCAGATTAATCGCCTTCGATATTGAATGCGACATTGCCTGGCTAATAAAGGAACCAGCTTCACTGACGAGATGCGCATACATATTGCAAGAGATATATCGCCCAGCCCTACTGAAAACATCATCAAAAGATTCAGAGAAACTGGAGAAATCTCTGTGCGTAAGATACAAGGCCGAAGACCTTTGTTGGATGCCCGTGGTCTTCGGGCCCTCCGATGACACTGCATCACTCATCGGCATGATTCTGTCATTGACATTGACAGAATCCAATGGGCCCAGGAATACTTCCAGAAACCACTGTCGGTAAACACAATCTGCCGTGCCATCTGTAGATGCCAACTAAAGCTATAGCATACAAAAACAAAACCATATGTGAACATGGTCCAGAAGCACTGTCGTGTCCTGTGGGCCAAGGCTCATTTAAAATAGACTGTTTCAAAGTGTAAAAGTGTTCTATGAGTTCCAAGAGTCCAAATTTAACATTCTTGTTGGAAATCACAGACGCTGTGTCCTCAGGGCTAAAGAGTAGGAAGACCTTCCGTGTGTTATCAGTGTTCAGTTGAAAAGCCAGCGTCTCTGATGGTATGGGGGAGCATACGTGCATACCTTTATAAAGAATGGGATCAAATTCCAACACCAAAACTCCATAAGCTCATAACCTCGATGCCCAGACGTCTTCAAACTGTTTTGAAAAGAATAGATGCTACATGTTAAACAAACCCGCACAAGTGGACACCAAGTTTTTTAATCTTTGGTTTCTGAGAACTTATTTAGTCTCATATGCTTTTAATAATATGTTTTATATTAATTCTCCACTGAATTATGTGATCCTGAGTGTTCCCATGAAATATGAAAGCAAATAGACATGATTATGACACTATATTTTCTGTATGTGTTTTGTATGCAGCTCTTTGTATTTTTTTAACAATAAAGGATGCTTATGACTATAAGCTGTGTGACATTTTTAAACATACAAAGAGTGCATGTCTGCCTATTATAGAATCAAAATCAACAATAGATCACAATCAAGTTATTACAAGCACTCAAGATGGTTTAAGGTGGGTTTTAAGCAAGAACATTAATAAATCACACACACTTTCAAATGTGGCTCGATGCTAATTGTACTTCTATTTATATTTCAAGATGTTTTCTTGCAAGGCATTATAGATTGTTTGTGTTTCTGGCGTAGAGCCAAACTTTATTTAGCTATATTAATTTAATAATATATATTGAGCAACAGACTATGGTAAATCCATATATGTGATAAATATCTGAGGGAAAATGCATTGCTGGTCAGCGCCACCTAGCGTGCAGGCGTGAATTAGCAGAAGGCGAACATTCGTTTCGCGCTCGGTGTGAAAGCACATTTGTCGGCACCGCTTAGCCTTTTCGCATCGCGTCCAGTGTAAAACGGACTTAAGGTGGAATAAAATGTTAAAACAGTTAAGTAAAATCCGAAAAACCAATAACAAAAATTACAATATAGCATTTGTTCAAAATGTAAGTAATTATATTTAGCACCATTGTACTTCTTTCAGCAAAAATAATCAACATTTATGACCTTATAAAAAATTTGAAACGATAAATTGTAACCTATCACAGTAATATTTTTGTAGAATCTCTTTTTAATGTAATTTTACAATATACAAATCTCTCCATTTATGCGTCATAAACAGCCCTGTGGTTTACAGGAGGGCTAATATTCGCTTAAATTATACACCTCCGCCGCAGTTTAGGGTATAACGCCGATGTAACGAACCGGCTTGTTATTATTGCGTTATTCCTCCTTCAGTTTCAACAAAGCTGCAGAGACAACCGCCCAGGCCTCCCCCATTTTCGCCTGGAAGGTCACCTCTCCAGTGTTTGAGTGTCTGAAGCCGTTGGCTGCTCCTGAACCGTTTGGCTCTTTCTCCACTAGCAAACAGCCTCACAATGTACCTCAATCGCTCTTAAATCTATTTTTAAACGGTTTTATTCCGCTCCACGCCGATGCGAACGGGACCGGACTGTTGTTTGGGAATTTATCTGACGATCTGCCGCCTCAAAGTAGCTTTATAACGCTTTGTTTGTGCACTATTTGACAAAATAATCGAGGAGGAGGAAATTCCACACAAGCACTGAAAGGCAGCCCTCGCGCTCATCCGGGTATTAAAGTGAGTGTTTTCTTCATTTTACTCGTTATATCGATAATATAGCAGCATATGTGCGTTGATTTACCTCTGTGTGTTTTTAATAATAATATATAGCGATTTATAATTTGGCAAGGGCATTTCCTTTGGATGATCTCGCTTGGTGGGGGATGGGCAGCAGCGCGTGTGTGTGTGCTTGAGTGTGTGTGCGCGCGTGTGTGTGTGTTTGAGTGTGTGTGCGCCCGCGTAAATGCAGCACCACTTCAGATTGTTTAGTAGTTTAACGTTAGGTGTGTGCATAACATAATTTCATTAGACATTAAGTCAATTGTGAATTAAATAGCATTCCTTGCACCTCATGTTATACTAATTACTGTTATTTTAATATAATTTAATATTAGGCAGTTTATTTGAACATCTACTATAATATGCATCATATAATCTTCTCAAGTTGATGTTCTCACATAAATACTCTTCTTTTATTCTGTATAAATGACGCACCTCTTGAAAACACTGGTGTTTATTTGTGAGTTACACTCATTTGTTATTTATATAAGTGAATATACCATAATTTGAACATTGTGCATTATAATCAGTGTTTATAATAAGACTGTAAATGAAGATGAGCTTGAGCACATGACAGTGTTGTGGGAAATGCATTAAACTCTATGAGAGTGGGGGAGGGGAACTCAACTCACATTCAGTGTTTAGACAAACAAGAGTGTGTGTTTGAATGACAGTATCATGAATTTATAATTATTGACACCGTAAAGTGATATTTCGTAGTATGCACACTAATTATATACACTGTCGTTGTCAGATCATGCAATGCATATTATTACATTTGACACCAACACAAACAACTACTTGTGGCTTATTTTATATTTTGCAGTCACTCAGAGTGCAGTTGTATTGTTAGTGTAAAATGTTGGACTATATACAATGAGTGTGTGTGTGTGTGAGAGAGATATTGGATCACAGTGTTTAGTCTACTGTGGGGGTGGGGAACTCTGTACTGTGTGTGTGTGTGTAATTTGAAGGCCATGTGTGTTGGGAAACTCCCATTGTAATGGCTCACATGTAACCTATTTAGATCACAATCCTTAAAGTCATTTACTATTAGGGTTAGGTTAACCTAGCTCAATTTTACACAACCCCCCCTTCAAAATCAGGCCTATAATAAAACACTGTAAACATACAAACAAAGCATTTTTTATGTAAATGCAGTCGGTCTTAGATTCCACAAGTAGATGATTTGGGTCTCTCAGCCTTTGTTTTAAATCTGCGTCTCTCTCTAAGTGGAAGAGTGGCACGGTTATGTAACTAGTGCCTGCGAGTGGATTGAAGCAAGATGTGGGGGGATGGGACAGACAGATCTGATCTATTGCGCTTTTTCCCTCTTTTTTCCCTCTTTCCTCAGAATCGCAGTGGGCCAGCCAGTGTGTTGATATGTGACGTTTGTGTCTGTTGTGGTGCGGTGTCGTTGACCCTGTTTTTGTTGAGCCTCAAGGTTGAGATGTGCAGGCATAAGGTGGTGTGAGCTTGAAAATGCCTGCCATGGTCTTTGCTTTCTTGAACAAGGCCTGTGTTATTTCCTGCAAGGTCATTGAGGAACACTGTTGCTGTAATTTGTCTAGTTGTGCAATTAGATACAGTATAAAACATGTAAAATGTAAAGTGGATTTGTTATGCGTCTATGTAAAGCAGCAACAATAACTTTTAAAAAAGTAAACCTTTTTACATATACAGTGGAGGGCAACTAGTAAACTAATTTTGGCATGGTTTATCTCCTTGTTTTTGTTCTGCGGCACATCAAAGTGTTACCCGTTGGGTTAGTTAACATGAAACACAGCTCAAGTGGATGTTAAATGACTGTCATTCTGTTTCTTGAACGACTGGGGAATTGAATGGTTGGTGGCCTACTGTCACTTGCTGTGTAACTCTGTACTGTAACTGCACATTACTGTATCATTATCCACCTTATTTTTCAACATTGAAGTACGCTATTTTTTGTCAATATTCAAGACTTCTTATTCATTTGCTGGTCTAGGTAAATAACTCAAAGAATAACCAAGTGCATTGAACGGTAAAACTATTAGCGCTACAAACCAGCACCTTTATGTTTACGATAAATTAAAATAACATCATTCCAAATGGCAGTTTGCATCATCTGGTAACCTAATCAACTGATTTTCTACTGCTAAAATAACTGGAAGCGAGTGATACCGGAAGCCTTGCGCAATCAGGTTAAAAATGGCATGTTTTTACATTAAAATTAAGGTCGTTACAGTAGAATGCAAAACATTTTTGGAATAGTAAACAAGTTAGTAGGTCATACGTGTAGTACGTTCATACAGGAAATTTGACCTATTTACAGTAGAGTTGTCTTTTGATAGTGGATAGTTTTTTTTTGTAGTTGGGGGAATTTTAGTGAAACTACCAAAACGTTTCAGTAAAAAGACTGTTTTGTCTGTAATGTCATAAATGTTTTTGAGAAAAAAAATCTAATACTTGTCAGTTATGCATTTTTTCCACTTTGATAAATATAGATTACAATATAGGCTTTAAAACACAAGTGTGTCTACATTCATCCCCTTTAAAGTGCTGTTGTTACATCCACACATTTAAATGGGTGTCATGCTCTTGCATCATGTCTGACAATGTTAAAAATAGTATAAGTAAAAAAAGAACAAAAAGTACAACTTTTAAAAACGCATGCATTCTGCTCTATTTAGTTTTTGTGCGTCATACAGCTATAATCTGGAACCAACCTAATAATTCAGGGTTTTCCCGTGACTGATTAGTCAACTAGTTGTTCGGATGACCTATTAACTAGTTATGTTTGCAAATATGAAAATAATACATAGATGTGTTTAGGGTTGCAAAATTCCAGGAATTATCAAGACTGAAAACTTTCCATGGGAATTAACTGGAATATATGGTAATTAATGAGAATAAACTGAAAATTTGCAATATAATCAAAAGTAGGTCAGTACACTTAAATCGACTCGCGCTATGGACTAGTATCTATAAATATTAAGCTGCAAAAACACTATTTAAATATGAATCCTGCATGTTCTGCATCTCTGTTAATGAATGACACAGACGTGCGGTTTCATTTACTGCACACATACATACTGAAGCGCGTGCTGCTCGCGGTGTTTTCAGCATCTGCCGTCTCACTAAATGAGGACATAAATACATGAACAACATCCCCAGAACTGCTCGGAGAGTCACTTCATGAGCATTTGACCGTTTCATTTGAGTAAAACGATCGTCATGTCATATATACATAGGCTACAGAAACTTAAAAGGTCCTCATGGCAACCTGTCAAAATATAAGTTCGGTTTAGCGAATATATTACTGTATACGTAATACAACTACAACAATTATTACAACTTTTGTTGAGAATAATCACACAATGTCACGCTTAAATACGTTTACTTTAAGTTCTAAAAATGTTTACAGAATGCTTCTGGGTGATCTCTGTACTTATGTTATTATTAATATTACTGTTTATTTAATGTTGTTGTTATTAACAGTTTTCAGAATTAAAGACATGTTTAAAAGCATTTAAAGAATGTTTTTTTGTCAGAGCTCTTGTTATTATTAATTTTGGCATTCATTTTCATTTTACACCAGACACGTATATCGGTTCAAAATATCGGTTATCGGTCTACTTGATCTGTAATAATCGGTATCGGCCCTGAAAAACACATATCGGTCGACCCCCTAGTCCATCGAGTCGATTTAAGTGTACTGACCTACTTTTGATTAATTCATCCAAACTTCGACACATTCCGCGACATTCAGCGTATACGGTAAATTCCATTATATGACTGCATTCCGCGATTCCGCCCGCATTTTTCGCGATCGGTTGACATCATAGTGGATTGTGATTTATTGCAACTTCAGCAATGTCTGCTGCTGCCTACCTTTGAGAGACAACTGATGCGTGATCACTGAGGCAGCTCCAGTTAGCAAGTAGTGAGACTGCCTTCAGTTTTCCGCGTTGATTGGTCGGACTCGTGACTCTCTACATATCAGATGAGCGGTGGGCGGAGATTGCTCTCAGCGATTGAGAGATCGCCTCACTCTCACAGAGTGTTGAGCTCAGACAGGCTGCATCGAGCCAAATAGTGCATTTAAACATTAAATAATTTCACCTGTATTATTTATTCACCAATAAATAATGTCACCTGTAAATAGTATGTTTGTTTGCATTATATAAATAATCGATAAATCGGTAAAATATCGGCGCCGATAATCGGTCGACCCCTAGTAAATAGTATGTTTGTTTGCATAATCAAAATATTCTTAATATCGGCGCCGATAATCGGTCTACCCCTACTCTAGAGTCTTGTTTGAGTTAAACATGGCAGAAAAAGTCTTAAGAGGGATAACTGCAGGCTCGCGCAATGGGCGTGGCTAAAGGTGCGACGCATCGACACACTCTATGCTAATCATGCTAAATGTCTGTAACACAGAAATAATTGTGTGGTTGAAAAGACCGTTTGTGTTGCTCTTTCTGGATCAGCAGCAGCATGAATGCAGAGTTGAATGTCTTTAACACCTGTTTAACATCGCGAGTGTCAGTGGAGCTTGAGAGAAGCACATGTCTTGTTGACGCCTGTATCAGTGAATGACAGCATTCACATCGGAAGCGTAATGATGGCCAACCCTCTGATTCATTAACATGGGCTGCGACAAAACCTGCTTCTCATGCTCCAATGACACTCGCGATGTGAAACAGTCTTAATAGACAGCTGGATCATTGTCATTCAGGAAAAAGATCGCAAGTGCAATTTTTAACGATTAATCGTGCAGCTCTAATGTAAACATTGTAAAATATTTTGTGAGGATATCGTCACGTTCTCGAGATCTCGTGCCACGGAATCTCGTCACATCCCTACAACTTATGCACAAAAATACGGAAATGCACAAGTTATTTTGAACTAAGTTGTGCGCTAATCAGATGTGTAACTCGTGGATGCGCACTTGGCTTCCCGTAACAACTAAACCCAAATAATTCACAACGTTTTATTATAATAATGTTCTCATTAGAATGTTATATACACGACAGTCCCAATCATAGTTATTAGTTGTGCGCAGAGCTCGAAATTGCGACCATTTTGGTCGTATATGCTCCCGAATGTAATGTAATGCGACAAATATATTTGGGAGCATTTGTGCAGTGCAAATAATTGCTGTGGTGCGACCTCTACAGTTCTCTGCTAAACGCGTTCAAGAATTACTGCACAGCATGTGCCACGTGACCGGAGCTAAAGCAGGTTAAGCTTTTCATTCCTGTGCTGGTCTAAAGTGTGCTTTTTCTGAGCCTGCACCAAACGCAGAACTAAAAGCCTGTCTAACAGCCTGATTACTCAACTAAGTTATCTTTTGAGCCAATACTGTCAAAACACACAAGGTTTACATATAGACTCAGCTGGTTATGTTTAAAATGAAATTAAACCGTGAGTGGAACCGAAGCGTGCCTGTATATTAGATGCAGCTCTCTTAAATGGACAGTATTAAACATGTAGCCGACTGTCATTAAAGGGATAGTTCACCCTACAATTTTATTTCTGTCATTATTTACTCACTGACATGTTGTCCCAAACCTGTATTAATTTATTTCTTGTGGTGAACACAAAAGAAGATATTTCAAAGAATGTGGGTAACCAAACAGTTGCTGGTCCACTTGATAGTAGGATATACAAAAATACTATGGAACTCACTGGGGACCAGGAACGGTTTGGTTTTCCACATTCTTCAAAATAGCATGTATGTTCAGCAGAAGAAAGAAACTCACTCAGGTTTAAAACAAATTTTGAGTGAGTAAATGATGGTATTAATATAAAACACTATGACAGAATCGACAGACATATGACCGAATTTATTCTTTAATGTTAAAACAACAAAACCATAGAGAAAAACATAACTCGCTACTCTTGACTGAAAAAAACAATACAGTTACTTTAATAGGAATCAATCTATAGTGTTTTATAGGGGTCGACCGATATGTGTTTTTCAGGGCCGATACCGATACCGATTATTACAGATCAAGTAGACCGATAACCGATATTTTGAACCGATATACGTGTCTGGTGTAAAAATGAAAATTAATGCCAAAATTAATAATAACAAGAGCTCTGACAAAAAAACGTTCTTTAAATGCTTTTAAACATGTCTTTAATTCTGAAAACTGTTAATAACAACAACATTAAATAAACAGTAATATTAATAATATTAATAACATAAGTACAGAGATCACCCAGAAGCATTCTGTAAACATTTTGTAAAACTTAAAGTAAACGATTTAGCGTATCGTGTGATTATTCTCAACAAAAGTTGTAATAATTGTTGTAGTTGTATTACGATACAGTAATATATTCGCTAAACCGAACTTATATTTTGACAGGTTGCCATGAGGACCTTTTAAGTTTCTGTAGCCTATGTATATATGATATGACGATCGCTTTACTCAAATGAAACGGTCAAATGCTCATGAAGTGACTCTGCGAGCAGTTCTGGGGATGTTGTTCATGTATTTATGTCCTCATTTAGTGAGACGGCAGACGCTGAAGTCACCGCGAGCATCACGCCGCTTCAGTATGTGTATGTGCAGTAAATGAAACCGCACGCCTGTGTCATTCATTAACAGAGATGCAGAACATGCAGGATTCATATTTAAAGTGTTTTTGCGGCTTAATATTTATAGATACTAGTCCATAGCGAGTCAATTTAAGTGTACTGACCTACTTTTGATTAATTCATCCAAACTTCGACAAATTCCATGACATTCCGCGTTATACGGTAAAGTCCATTATATGACTGCATTCGATTCCGCCGCATTTTCGCATCGGACATCATGGGTTATATTGAGGTGTTTTGCAACTTCAGCAACGTCTGCTGCTGCTACATATCAGATGAGCGGTGGGCGGAGATTGCTCTCAGAGATTGAGAGATCGCCTCACTCTCACAGAGTGTTGAGCTCAGACAGGCTGCATCGAGCCAAATAGTGCATTTAAACATTAAATAGTTTCACCTGTATTATTTATTCACCAATAAATAATGTCACCTGTAAATAGTATGTTTGTTTGCATTAAAAAAAAAAATAAAAAAAATATATTATCGGCAAATCTGTTTTTAAAATGGCCGATATCGATAATCGGTAAAATGCTTAATATCGGCGCCGATAATCGGTCGACCCCTAGTGTTTTATTTTTATTAATTGTTCATTCAATTTCTTGAATGCTCCTACTAAATATGCCTATTGTACCTGATAATTAAACGCTGTTTGTATATTATGTGTAGTTGTAATGTGTATCTTTGTTCTTATTTTTTCATAACAAAGATAAAATAATGACAAAGATTTTTTATCTTCGCCCACTTTGGTCTAAATATCCACCATTCTGATTTATATTTTGTTTCCTTGAAAGGCTTTGTCTTTATAATAGGGAAATTAATTTGGCAGTACTGCTCAGACAAACTGGTAAAACTAACATGACAAAGAACTGTGATAAAATCAAACTTGCACAAACTGCATTGAAATCATTTTCCAAAATTTAATTTGTGTGGAAATATTACCAAGTCTGTAAACAGCCATTAACGAAGACGGACACAAAGAACATAAAATACTGTAGCAGCCTGAGCAAGCTCAACGTTCACTATGTGAAATAAAGAAAGGAAATCCTAAATATACAATTGGGAGTGGGGGTCTATATGAATGTATTTCTGAGGGGAACTGTTTTGAGAAAAGTTTAAATGACATTTTCTTCTCATCTTGCATGTATAAAAAACAAAGCACTGCAGCTTAAGGATCAGGTTCAATTGATGAAGCTTTTAATCATCAGGAAGGATGTTGCCCGCCCTTCCGCTCAATTGGCGGTTGTGTTGCTCCTTAATATTCAGTGGGTGCTCCTAAAATAATTGTGGTGCTCCTAACTTCTTGAAGTTGGGAGCACCAGTGCTACCAAGTAAAAAAGTTAATTTCGAGCCCTGGTTGTGCGCTGCTGTTTGAGATGCGTGCGCTGAGCTAAAGATGATCACCTGAAAACTGAAGTGCTCTATTAACGCTCTATTAATTAACCAAATGCATTCTATATGAGTTAAAGCAGATATACATAAAAAATAAACACAATATTGCTGCGTACAATTAAACAAAAGGCTGCTAATGCACAAGTGAACTTAACTGTCATAGAGGTGTAGATCCGTTGTGGACGCGCTCAACGCATGCACAAAACACAGCGCACAAAGATTCCACGTCATTTACAGTAATGTTCTTATTGTAATTTTATATAGCCTTTATAACAGACTTGCTCTGCACGTTGCACATAAGTGTATTGTCCTTTTCAAAGTGATTCCAATCATATTTAAAGCATTTCAAAACCATCATGGCGAACAGCGCACATCGTCTCTGAAGGAAATAATGCATTATTTATCAGCTTAAATATATCGGCTAAATAACAGAAAAAATTGCCATTTATCGTCCGATACCGATATGGTGGCCGATATATCGTGCATCCCTATAAGGAAGTGTTTTAGCCTACAAAAAAACGGCATCGCCTTTAAATTAAGTGCGGCTTCTGTGGAATTTGACACCTAATCAGATTACGCCTTTTTCAGCACCTCGTCTATCTGGGTTATCGTGGCTCATGTTATGGATCTATGTGTGTTAGGGGGAGGGTAATAGGAATCACACTGTAGACGTGCAGGACGGTTCCTGGTGTGATTGACTTCACCATGGTCATTTTCCCTCTGTGAATGATTCCCAGAAACTGCTAGCTGACAAAATTTAGATATCAGTTACAACAAGTTCAGATGTGCTGTAATACATAGTTTTTCAGTGTTGTGACAGCATGAAAAATAGCACAGCACAGTGTGGAGGACAAAATTCAGGTTGAGGAGAAATAGGACCTGAAGTATAAATTTTATAAACAACAAATATGGCTGTGCATTAAATATATGGTGAAAGTCTTTGACAGGCCAAATCGCATAAGAATAGAAATATTTATAGAATGATTTTCAAGGTTCTCAAAGATGTTCGACAACAGATAGAATTAGCAAAAGGAACGTTTTGGGCGGGACTATCTATTACCAATCAAAGTTAGGGTTCAAGTTTGGGAAACCTGTTCAGACACAGTGTTTACACAATTGGTGGCACTGAAATTGGGCAATATCAGTCAACTATTTAGGAACTCTAAAACGATGACTCATTTATTAACCAACACAAATATGCGGCAGTAAAGCAGATGCAGACTTTGAGGCATTGTTTTACTGAACACGAATGTGAATCTTGTCTCATTATGTTGTCTGACCACTGGCTGTTTACCTTTTGTCTATGTTGACTCAGGTTTTGTAAAACACCGGTATGACCGTAAGTGGAAGTAAAACTTCAGAAAGCGACTTCCCCTTTTCTTTGCCAATGAGTAACACCGGTTTCTGTTTTTTTTCATAACATCTCTTTGTTGTTTAGATCGTTTCATCATAAATTGGCAGTAGAATGATCTGCCTCCTTTTTACTTATCATTTGCGTGGCGTGGTACCCTTTTATGATATTTATTAAGCATGACCCAATAAAGCGTTTCAGGGCATTATTCAAATATTTTACCGTGTGTTTACAATTCTTCAGACTGGTCCATGGGGCAGTCATATATCACATCATGTTGGTTTTATTTCCCATATTAAAGCTTATATACACAAGCGAGAGCTTAAACTTGCTGACTAGTTGTTCATGTGCTCAGCTGTGGTGGTGTTTGGGGGATGGGCGGATTTTTGACCTGTGCTATAGCTGTTCATTTGTCTCTTCCTGCTCTCTGACAGACTAATGAAATCCCTGTAGCGCCCCTCCCCCCCGCCAATGCGGTCACATGCTTTTGTAGTGTGTGACCTGAAGGTCAAGTTCAACATGTAAATCTGTAGCGGTCCCAAGTGCTCTAAAGGGCACAAGTTGTTTGAGAACTAAGGAAATGTTCTAAGGCAGAGAGTTTTATCAGGAACTTACAATTGACCTTATGTGACATTGGTGGCAATTTGTGAATATTCAACAGTTTTCAGCAACATGATGTAACTTGTTGTTTTAGAAGAGTGGGATATAGGCTTGGCAGTATACAGAATATTGGCGATTTTGCTGGCAATGTCAAATTAAATAAGTCTATATATTTTTTTGTTTTTTCATTAAGTGTCCTTACCTCCAATTTTGTGTTTTAAGAGCTCTAAACTTGAACAAATGATGTTAGTGTTGGTAAGTTCAGTTTGTTTCCATGGGTCAGTTCAGAGTGTCTATTTTAGTAAATCAATTTCTAAACCAAATTAAATGTACATTTGCTATTTATTATTGAAATCAGCTAATTTGGCAGTTTAATTGAATTTCTTTTACTAAAAATATTTGTCAGTGGAACTGTTAAGAAAGTTTTAATGATAATATAAGTAGGTATATGTTGTGTGTAGGGCTGCAACTAATAATTATTTTGATTATCGATTAGATGGCCGATTATTATTTTGATTAATTGGATTAAAACAAGTTTATTTTATTTTATTGACAAAAAAACACTTCCAAATTCTGCCCAATGTCCTTCAAAAAAATGTGCCAACTGAATAGACCCCTTCAATGTTTGTAAACATCGAAAGCCTAGGTTGGGTGCGCGCGCAGCTTGGGGTCAGAAAAATGGCACGGCTAATAGACCGGCATATTGTGTCAAGGAGAAACAGACAAGCCTTATAGATAGATAAGATACTTTTTTATTATTATTTGTACCTTTCCATTTTTGTCTTAGGTGTCTGGCTTTGTTTTGTGTACACAAACAAGGAGGGCACAAAGTCAGGACTACTTGAGTCAAGTGATGCCTCTCCTACAAAAAATAATTGCACACATTGATTACAACACGATCTACTGTTGTCATAGTGAAAGCGCTAATGTAAAGCTAGTCTGCTATCTGCTAAGTCTGTAGCATGCCACAGGTCACAATTTATGCCAGATATCAAACTTCACCTAACTATTAAATCAGTATACATTTTACAGGTAGGCATTTTGTCTTGACGAGAAATTCTCTGGTTAACACACAATTCAATGGGATGGAATGAACTTTCTGACCCCGACATGAACACTGCGAACTTCGAATTTTCCTGTGACGTATACCGTGAAGGGGTCTATACTATGAAAACAAAGTGTGTAATAATTTATTAGACAGGGCTCTAGAGTGCGACCATTTGGTTGCACATTCGACCAAATTTCTCAATGGTGCAAATAAAAAAAATCGACCAGCCGTTCGAGAAAAGAAAAAAAATCTCTGCGACTCTGAAAGTCTCCCTGTTGGTTCAACAACAGACACACATTAGGCCCATATCGTGGTCTAAACCAATCAGAGATAGTGAAGGGCAGACCCCCCCTCTGATTGGCCGTGGTCCAGATATTCCTGTTCGTGTGTGTACGTTTGAAAATGCATGTGCTGATTAGGGGTCGACCGATTATCGGCGCCGATATTAAGCATTTTTACGATTATCGATATCGGCCATTTTCAAAACAGATTTGCCGATAATTTTTTTTTTTTGTTTTTTTTTTTTGATTATGCAAACAAACATACTATTTACAGGTGACATTGTTTATTGGTGAATAAATAATACAGGTGAAATTATTTAATGTTTAAATGCACTATTTGGCTCGATGCAGCCTGTCTGAGCTCAACACTGTCCTAGAGCAATCTCCATCATCTGATATGTAGAGAGTCACGAAATCAAAAAACTGAAGGCAGTCTCACACCGAAAGCACATGCTAACTGGAGCTGCCTCAGTGATCACGCATCAGTTGTCTCTCAAAGGTAAGGCAGCAGCAGACGTTAATGAAGTTGCAATAAATCACAATCCACTATGATGTCCGCGATGCGTAAAATGCGGGCGGAATCGCGGAATGCAGTCATATAATGGAATTTACCGTATAACGCGGAATGTCATGTAATTTGTCAAAGTTTGGATGAATTAATCAAAAGTAGGTCAGTACACTTAAATCGACTCGCGCTATGGACTAGTATCTATAAATATAAAGCCGCAAAAACACTATTTAAATATGAATCCTGCATGTTCTGCATCTCTGTTAATGAATGACACAGACGTGCGGTTTCATTTACTGCACACATACATACTGAAGCACGTGACGCTCGCAGTGACTTCAGCGTCTGCCGTCTCACTAAATGAAGACTTAAATACATGAACAACATCCCCAGAACTGCTCGGAGATTCACTTCATGAGCATTTGACCGTTTCATTTGAGTAAAACGATCGTCATATCATATATACGTAGGCTACAGAAACCTAAAAGGTCCTCATGGCAACCTGTCAAAATATAAGTTCGGTTTAGCCGAATATATTACTGTATACGTGTAATACAACTACAACAATTATTACAACTTTTGTTGAGAATAATCACACAATACGCTAAATACGTTTACTTTAAGTTTTACAAAATGTTTACAGAATGCTTCTGGATGATCCCTGCACTTATGTTATTATTAATATTATTAATATTACTGTTTATTTAATGTTGTTGTTATTAACAGTTTTCAGAATGAAAGACATGTTTAAAAGCATTTAAAGAACGTTTTTTGTCAGAGCTCTTGTTATTATTAATTTTGGCATTCATTTTTACACCAGACACGTATATCGGTTCAAAATATCGGTTATCGGTCTACTTGATCTGTAATAATCGGTATCGGCCCTGAAAAACACATATCGGTTGACCCCTAGTGCTGATGCGCGCAGTGTTGCCAACTTAACAACTTTCAGAACCCCTAGGGACTTTTTTCGCCCCAAAAAAGCGACTAGTGACAAATCTAGCAACTTCTTGGACAAACTTTAGCGAGTCTCTGTGATTGTTGGTACTGCTCCAACGGCGAGATCAGTGCGCACGTAGCTCTTTCTCTGCATCTGCTCTGTTCAGTGAGCGTCTGAGAGGAGCAGCCCAGCCCTTTCAGTTAAAAGAGATATTATTGCTTCTCTAAGTTTACATGCAAATATAGCTGAAATCACAGCACAGGAATTGTCTTTGTCTTGTCTTATCTTCTCTTCTGTGGATTATTTGATTTCATCAGACAACGGCTCAAAAGAGCCACTGCACTAGAGCATCCCTTCATTCAGACACAGTGGAAGATCTGATAAGAATCAGTGTAGAGGGGCCAAGTCTGGAAGATTTTGATGAAAATCTTGATTAACACTGGTCTCATGTCTATAGGCCCTTTAACTAAAAATCTATTACAAAAACACCGCCCAGTGAGCTATAGCAAAAACGAAGAAAACGCTTTGCACTTTCCCCTCGGTCCCTTACTGAAAGCTCCGCAGAGAGCGAACTCTCCCGGCTTGATGCACATTGAGATGGCTTGTAAGGGCTAGTGCTTATTACATCGAGCGAAAACTATGGAAAAGAAGGCTGTGAAACATGATCAGCTTTGCCCTTTTGGCGGTCACACTGTTTAGATTTTTTTTGGGCAAGTCGATTTGGAGTTATTGCCGTTTATCGCTGAATGTGTCACGAATATCGAAAACAAAACCAAGTTAACCCCCCTCTCTGTGTTTCCGTCTATCTGACGCGCGTGCACGCCCCATTCGGTATTTTAAACTTAACACAGCCGGTCAGGACGGACCTTTAATGCTCGCGTGAATTCGTGACATTTATATATAAGGATATGACCGTAAACTGAAAGTTTTTTGCGCTGAGGACTAGGGGTCGACCGATTATCGGCGCCGATATTAAGCATTTTACTGATTATCGATATCGGCCATTTTAAAAACAGATTTGCCGATAATTATTATTTTTTTTTTTATGCAAACAAACATACTATTTACAGGTGACATTATTTATTGGTGAATAAATAATACAGGTGAAACTATTTAATGTTTAAATGCACTATTTGGCTCGATGCAGCCTGTCTGAGCTCAACACTCTGTGAGAGTGAGGCGATCTCTCAATCTCTGAGAGCAATCTCCGCCCACCGCTCATCTGATATGTAGAGAGTCACGAGTCCGACCAATCAACGCGGAAAACTGAAGGCAGTCTCACAGCACATGCTAACTGGAGCTGCCTCAGTGATCACGCATCAGTTGTCTCTCAAAGGTAAAGCAGCACCAGACGTTGCTGAAGTTGCAAAACACCTCAATATAACCTATGATGTCATGCGGAAAATGCGGGCGAATCGCGGAATGCAGTCATATAATGGAATTTACCGTATAACGCGGAATGTCACGGAATGTGTCAAGTTTCGATGAATTAATCAAAAGTAGGTCAGTACACTTAAATCGACTCGCGCTATGGACTAGTATCTATAAACATTAAGCTGCAAAAACACTATTTAAATATGAATCCTGCATGTTCTGCATCTTTGTTAATGAATGACACAGACGTGCGGTTTCATTTACTGCACACACACATACTGAAGCGCGTGCTGCTCGCAGTGACTTCAGCGTCTGCCGTCTCACTAAATGAGGACATAAATACATGAACAACATCCCCAGAACAGCTCGGACAGTCACTTGATGAGCATTTGACCGTTTCATTTGAGTAAAACGATCGTCATATCATATATAGGCTACAGAAACTTAAAAGGTCCTCATGGCAACCTGTTAAAATATAAGTTTGGTTTAGCCGAATATATTACTGTATACGTAATACAACTACAACAATTATTACAACTTTTTTTGAGAATAATCACACAATACGCTAAATACGTTTACTTTAAGTTTTACAAAATGTTTACAGAATGCTTCTGGGTGATCTCTGTACTTATGTTATTATTAATATTACTGTTTATTTAATGTTGTTGTTATTAACAGTTTTCAGAATTAAAGACATGTTTAAAAGCATTTAAAGAACGTTTTTTTGTCAGAGCTCTTGTTATTATTCATTTTGGCATTCATTTTCATTTTTACACCAGACACGTATATCGGTTCAAAATATCGGTTATCGGTCTACTTGATCTGTAATAATCGGTATCGGCATCGGCCCTGAAAAACACATATCGGTCGACCCCTACTGAGGACGCACACGCATGTGTCACAGCGCCTGACAGGGCAAGCATTACACTAATGCATTAACTTAAAGCTCAAAATAAAGAATGATCATGTTTTGGGCAGCTTGGATCACGTACTTCTCCGTGGCATCTCATTCTGTTTCCTCCACTATTTTTAGATGCATTTTGTCCATAGAAATGCATTATTCAGTGCTGTAATTTGAGCAACCGGCTGAAGCTGGACGTGCACTGTGGGCGGACCCAACTAATCGATAATGAGAATCATTGTCGATGATTTTTCATAATCGATATAATCGATTTTATCGATTAGTTGTTGCAGCCCTACAAAGAACATTCACAACTATTTACATGCAGGAATAAAAAGGATCTTGCTTGGAAGAGGGAAGAGTGAGGGTCAAAGTGAAGGAGAGAAAGTCTGGTTCATTCCCTGCAGAGATTGCTGCCTCTTTGTTAAAACTACTCTTTAGGCTCCACTTTTTCCAAATTAAGCAGAACTGTGCTGCTTTCATAAATTAATTTGAGTATTTGAAATTTGACGCACTCTTTCGTCTGAGGCGGCAACCTTTGCATGGAAGAGACCAGACTCAAGAGGAAGAGCTCATCCACTGAGCGTGGAGGCGGTGCTGGAGCAACAGGACGGGTCCGGAGTGCTTTTAGGAGCTGCTGCTCCACTTCCAATGTCTGCTCCATAGGCCTTCACTGAACTCTTCTTCTTGGTGGCGCTGTATCAAATGATAACAAATTTTGTACAATGAGAAGGCAGAAAAGGATTAAACTCATTCACAAACTGTCAGTGTTGTGTGAGTCTATGAGTCCTTACTGTAAATATAATATGTAAACATGGTCATTATTGCCTGTACACACCTTTGGGTGCAGCAGCAGATGTTGATATTACATTTCTCCACTAGGATCCCCTGTTCTGTCATGACAATATTAAATATTAATACAACATTGCACATTACACCAGTCTGATAAGACATTGTTTCAGACTTTTCATTTATAATGTATTACAACAATGTATATGCCCTGTTGTGTTGCTTCACTTGTCAACACACCTGTCTCTGACTCCTGCTGCTAACTGATTCTGTCTCGTCCTGGTCTGACCCAGTTTTATTGAATTATTATATCACGTAATATGACAGACTCTTCCATTATTCCTCATCTCCAGGTATTTTAATCTGAATAAACACATTAACTCGTCAGTGGGAAAGTAGTTCTGTAAAATACAGCGAATAGCTCAATTTACATACTCATGGCGACATGCAGTTATCCGCTCAGAATGTGAAAAACAACAAAGCTACATAAGATACCAGTAAATTTAAAATGAGTTGTTTTATGCATTTAAATGGTTTCATTTTCGTTTGTACAAAATCTTAATTCATGTGGTTTGAGGATTCTAGTATAAGTGCACTGTGCTCACATTTACTTGTGCATTAAAACAATTCAAATATATTATTAGCTACAATCTGATAGGTAACTTAGCAGGTTTCAGCCTATATTTTAGTATGCATTTAGACATTCTCGATATGTATATTTATAGCTCAAAGTGAGTAAAGAGTTTTTACAACTTACTACATTGTCCGACCTCCTGACTCACTTTCTTCCAAGCAAGATCCTTTTTATTCCTGTTTCTATAAAAGTACGAAGATGTATCGTACAGCTCCGGGTATCCACATACAGCGTTGATGATTTTGTCCGCCATTGTTGTTTCGGATTTATGCCTCCACTCGCTATGTCGAAATCACGTCACTACTTGAGCAAGCTCCTGATTGGTCAACGCGGCGCAAAGATTTTTCAACTCGTGAATCATGGAAAGTCTCGTGAAATGCAAAAAGCGCCGCCTTATTCTTGTCAAGAATCTCACCGAGGATGTCTATTGCAGTCTTTGCATTGACTTAAATCATTCGCTTCGCCGTTAGATGTGACATTAACCTTTAGTGTAAGGTCTAGTGTGACATTATCACTTAGATCAGGGATGCCCAATAGATCGATCGAGAAGGCAATGCTGGAAGATCGCGCTTTAGGTCAGGGGTTTTCAACCAGGGGCGAGATATAAAACTACAATATAATATATTCAGTAATATTATGACTGCATGTTAAGTAATGTAAAACATATACAGTGCCTATAAATAAAGGTGCCTCTTTATTCTGTGTCTCGCAAATTCTCATAGCTGTGTGAATACAGACTGATCAAAACAGCTGTATGATCATCATGACATCGCTCTCGGCTGGATAAAGAAGCCAGTTTCACTAATAGAATAGTGATTTGATGGAAGACTTGAAAAGCCTTTTGACTGTATTTTACATTAGGCGTTGTTATGTCCGTTTGTCATTTAGATTCTTCTGGCTTTAAATCTCAGTTCAAAATTCACGGCCATTCTTCATAAATTCAAGCACTTCACACTGGATCTCACAGCTTTGTTTATGCTCTGATATTACATTTAAAACAAATTCTTGAATAATTATCTAACAGTTAGCCATCCTGACCATCCATCCCTCCTTATATAACTGATTGATCAGGTAGAAGGTGTTTTATTCCGTGAGTCTTTTGTAATTATGAAGTTATTTGAAGGTTTTTTGTGATACATTATTGTAGATAAAAATGGATTAAAGATAAACAGTTGTTCACATTCACATTATGGGTGTGTGATATAAAAACAATTCTATTTATATTAATTATAATTATAATTATATTTTTCTGTGATCTGTGTCAAGTCAGCTGTAGCGTCCCATGTTGGCAAAGGAATGGACCCGCCCTACTCGGCCTCTGATTGGCTTACCTTAATGTTCTTTCCCACATCCAACCAATTTCTCTCCTGAAGCTTAACTTTTAGACACGGCAGGCGACTGTCATATAGATTAGTCTGTTTGTAGCTAGCTAAATTAAGTTCGCCGTAGAGCAGGACGGAATGCATTTGTATCTGCTGTAAATTATGGTGTTCCAATTTAAATGGTGATTACGGCATGAGGCTGCTGTTTTTTTTTGCATGAGGCTGCTGTTGCGATTGCTATGAAGCTTGTAAGTTATGTTATGGTTACATTAGTTCACTACCCTTTGCAAAAAGGCTCCTCCGTCTCGACCTTAACATTTGTCTCACATATCAGCCATTACTCTGACATGAAGTCGATTTGAGAACTGTTCGACCTACAAGTAAAGCATAGCGTTTAATGTACAGTGATATTAGTATCACTCAGCTCAAGTGGAGGTAGCGCTAGCCGCTAAGTCATAGCTGTGTCAGCCTGTAACAGCCTGTTTCAAGACGGAGAAACACCTCACGTTTAGCCCATCAGCTGCTTCAGAAATTTGAGTGCTGAAATTAAGATTTACCGTGGATTATTTGCCCTGACAAAGTTCCTGTAACATCTAAACAACAATATTTGTTGATTATCTTATTTCTAGTCCAAATATATAAACATTATTAAATCAAGAAGCATTTTCTAGACAAGTAAAATTATTTTGTTTTCAGAAAAAATCCATTAAGTGAGTTTTCCTTAAAACAAGCTAAATCTGCCAATGGGGTAAGCAAAATAATCCTATTTCAAAACGAAAACAAGATTATTTTGACTTAATTTTTCTGGGAAAAAATATTTGATTTAATAATTATTAGATATTTGGACTGGAAACAAGACAATTTGTTTTTACAAAAAATAAGATTTTTTGCAGTGTGTAACATTTTCTCCCTATAAAGCAGTTTGATTTGCCATTGTGTGTGAAATCTGCTATATGTGAATTAATATGCCTTTACCTATGTTGGCATTTAACTAGTTCAGGTAGCCAAACTTTACCACTCACCCACTTCAATGTTTTTTCAGAGTGAGGGAAAGGGGGAGTTTGAGGAGGAAGATGCCCTTACTGTAGCTCAACTATAGGCTGAAGTCAGGTGCAAATGGAGCTGGTCCTGGTTGAAGTTAGAATCAAAGTGTGATGTGAAGGGAAAGGAATGTGTTTCAATTGTGACAGTTTAAAAATAAAAATTGAAATTGAGAAACCAGGCCATGCCAGACGCAGCCTCTGCTGCAAAGAGAACAATTATGCTAACAAGAGCTCTCATGCCCTTTTGGTACATTGTAAAAGTTGTTTGTAGTTCTGTTTGCCAGATAAAAATGATTGTGTGATGGAGGGTTATTTTTTTAATATATATATATTTTTTAGTTTAGTTTAGTTTGTCACCTTTTTCACCCCTGACGAGTTTGCACCTCTGGTAAAATGAAACACTTCAAAAGTTTTTTATTTTAATTTTTATGATCAGAGCTAACAGCTAATGAAAGATATTAGAATATTTACCTTTGAGTTTCAAGAAATGACCGTCCATTAGGGGTGTGACGAGATCCCGTGGCACGAGATCTCGCGAGATCCGACTGGTCTCGCGAGAACGTGACGATATCCTCGCAAAATATTTAGCAATGTTTACATTAGTATTCCACAATTATTCGTTAAATTGCACTTGCGATCTTGATTCAAACACCCACGATATTATTCATGAACAACTATGTCTATTAAGACTGTTTCACATCACAAGTGTCATTGGAGCATGAGAAGCACGTCAGTGCCGTGGGCTATCGCCAGAACGCTCGAGCTCTGAGATGCGCGCACCAGACAGCTCTCTGCATTCGCCAACAAAGCATTTAAAGTCATCGTTAGTGTGATAGGATAAATGTCGACTGGGCTCATTTATTTAAAAACGGGCTGTCAGCTGTGATAAAACATCCCAGTGTTATGATTCTAGTGTCCTGAATGCGGTTGTGACTTCAGCTGTTCGTTCATATACAGATTTGTATTCAAGCAGATGTTTTAATCTGATGAATAAATAAAACCTTTCAGGTCTCTCACCTGTAAGTGCTGTCAGTTCCAAACAGCAACTGTGAATGCAGCCATAATGTGCGTTTCTATAGACTATCACTGCCCCGTAATTCTCTTTTATTTATTTTTCTTTTTTATGAATTATTTATTGTTATTATAAATTTTTTCTTGTTATTATCTTTCTTTCTTTGTTGTTATTTTTTCTTTCCTCCTTTCTTTCTTTGTTGTTGTTATTATTATAATTGTTTTGTAAAGTATTAATCATGAGAAAACGTTTGAAATAAATAAGATTAATAGCAGAATTTACTGTTATTATTTATTGATAGTTGAACTAAAGAATTCATCAACTGATGAGAAAATAATAAATAGATTAATTGAAAAATAATTGATAGATTAGTTGACAATAAAAATAGTCGTTAGCTGCAGCCCTACAGACATTTAAATAACAGAAGTACTGGGATAAAAGTTTATAGTTTATGTAAAAACACTTATTGTCTGTTTTATTTTGTTCAAATGAATATATATATATATATATATATATATATAAAAGACTCAAGCAATGAACATTTTGTCACAACCACTAGTAAATTAGGTTATTTTATGAGAGAATTGTGATCTCCAATTTATAAAAAAACTGATTCTCAATTTATCCAGAATCATGCAGCTCTAGTTTACATGTTGTTTATTAGCCTACTGCATATAATGAATTAAAAAAGAAGTTTAATTTCATAAAGTATAAGTTTATTTCAAAATACTTTTGTATTTTTCAGTTGAATAAAATACTATTTTTCCCTATATATTTCATCTTTGAGGATTTAAAAAAAAGTCTCGTCTCGTTCTCGTGAACTCAGTCTCGTGTCTCGTCACACCCCTACTGTCCATACAGTATAGATTCTGGGTATCTCTTGTTCTTTGAAACCACAATAATGAGGAACACTGCTGACTTAGCAATGGTCCAGAAGACGATCATTGACACCCTCCACAAAGAGAGCCACAGGCTGACTGCCTCCATGCCACGCCACGCCGCAATGATGCAGTAATTCATGCAAAAGAAAGCCCAACCAAGTATTGAGTGCATAGAAATGAACATACTTTTCAGAAGCCTGACATTTCTGTTTAAAATATCCTTTTTTATTGATCTTATGTAATATTCAAATTTTCGGTGACACTGAATTTTGGGTATTTGTTATATGTAAGCCATAATCATCGAAATAAAGGCTTGAAATATTTCACTGTGTAATGAATCTATATAATATACTGTATGGGTTTCACTTCCTGAAATGAGTGACAAAAAATCATGAAAACCTTTTTCATTATATATATTTTTTTTTTAGATGTACCTGTATTCTGTGAATGGATTCCTTAAACGTAAACGTGACTTATCTCTCTCTACAAGATTCAGCAACTTCCTTAGGCTAATCCAAATGGCTCAGTTCCCTAGTAAACAAGGCATCTGATTGATATCGACCATATTTTGGTATTTCTCCAGTGCATAATCGTTGCAAGCACACACTTGAGATGGGGTGTCGACACAGGCTGCATGTTTCCAATCAAGTGTTTGTGTGTTGGTATAACATGGGAAATCAATCATCTTTAATCAGTAAGCTGAAAGACTGCCGGATTCTTCTTCTGAAAGTCAGGATTATAAGTCGTAAATTCATAAGGTCTGTTGCCTTTTATGCTGACATTTTTAATTGTGCAGTTTTATTCTGATGTCAGACATTCCACTCTTTTGCTGCTCAGGAGACATTTTTATTATTTAAATGTTAAAAAATAGTTGTGCTGCTTATTTTTGGGATACCGTCACATTTTTTTCAGCATTCTTTGTTAAATAAAAAGTTAAATTAATAGCACTTAATGTTTGTAAATGTCTTTACAGTCACTTTTGATCAATTTGATATCCTTACTGAATAAGTTTTTATTTGTTTACATTTTTTTTTGCTCCAAACCTTGAATGGTAGTGAATCATGGCTTCCACAAAAATATTAAGCTTAAAACAACATTTTCAATATTTTTTACAATAATGAATACTTCTTAAGCACCAAAACAGCATAGTAGAATGATTTCTGAAGGATCATGTGATACTGAAGACTGGAGCATTTGTAATCAAATAAATGCAGCTTTGGTGAGCATAATATATTATATATTAAGCATATTATAGCTTAATTTCTTTGGTCGGTTATCACACTTTACTTGCGCATGTGCGGCGAAATAATTGTGATATATAAAATATTTGGGCACCGTAATTTTCACTCTTAAAAATGAGCAGGTTTCAAAAAAGGTTTCATGCTGTTTGTCATTGTAGCGCACACGCTCTGATATATAATTTCACAAGTTGTCCAATTAGTTGCAATAATTATGTCCTCAGCTCTCTTTTGTGGCCTTTTGTTCGCTCCTGTCCGACCTCTCGACCATTGTCTCTTCTTGACTCTTTTTCCCTCTAAGCAGTTTTTAGCATGTGCAACAGTTTCAGGTTTTGCCTCCATTGACCTTCATCAGTCCCACACATCTTTTCTGCTGGTCTCAGATGACCCAATTAAACTCTTTTTTTTCTCATTCTTCACCGTCGTTCCCAACGGACTCACTCCAGACCGCTAAAAGGGTGAGAGTCAAGGTTCAGAAAGGGCATCTCCATGGTGAAATGCTGCTGTGTGAAAAATATTCTGTAATGATAGTCTAGCCAGAAAGTAAACCCAGAGACGCTGTCATATGAATTGGCCAGGCCACTGAAAATGGGCAGCAGGAATAGGCTTTGATAAAGGAATCCTTTTAAATGTGTTCCTCATCAATCTAGATCCCTCAGGATGAGGATGAGAGAAATCCCTTTGTCTGATGTCAAGCAGTACATTTGACAGCAGAATTGCCCAAAGGTGTGCAGACAAAGAAATACATTTGGGCTACAGACCCGTCGATTCACAAATAAAAGAGCTGTGAATTGTGAATGGATGTTTTTGACAGTTAAAGAAAAACAGTATCAATCAAAAGTAATTGCTTCTGTCATTCCTTGAAGCCAGTCAGTTGTTAGAGAATCTCAAGGTTATATTTTCATGTTATACTCTACTAGGGATGCAACGATTATAGATTTTATTGGTACGATTATAGTCTGAGGAATAATCAATTATAAATAAAACGATTATTACGATTATTATGCATTTATTAATTTCACAACATATAAACACTCTTAAGATATTAAAGTGTTATTGATTGCTGCCTTTTGAAACAGAAATAACACAGTAACCAATAATACAGCACACAGTAATAATACTAAAGAGAAAAAAAGCCCATCTCTCCAATTGGAATTAAAAAGGTGACCTCTGCTCTGTAAACATCCATGTCAGTATTTCCCTTTTGAAAATAACAAATGGAAATAGATCACAAATGTATTTGATGTTTTAATTTTTGTATATTCTTTCTACATTTCTTTTGGACCTGAGGTACAGAACTTGGAAAGATGATGAATTTTTGTTTTGTTTTACTTATTAATAATACCATTACAGGGATGATAAATCTCAATGTTAATTAAGTATTATTAATATAAGACTAATACTAACTTTATTTATCCCACAAAGGACACTGTTACTAATGAGGGGAATAAACTATTATTGTAATCAACTGTCATCCATACGTATTCATTTTAATAATCTTTATTCATTTTATTATAAATATGACCTGAGAAAATCATGTTATTTGGGTTTGTGAGATCGAAATCAAGCTGCCCAGACAAACATTTAGGAGGACAGAAACTTGTTGTCAATGCTGCCCAGCGACTTTCATTAATAAAATAGCTTAGATACTGGATTGCTACGTTATATTAATCAGCAAAGAGGGGGTAAAATGACTGTTTAAATAACTAAACTCAAATCTTCATTGTTTGTAGTGATGTGCAGATGCTGGTAGGCTAATTCACACACTCAACGGTCACCTCGCTCTCTCTCACTCTCTCCCCCTCTCAGTGTGTCTCTCTCTCCACACTATTTAATCTCTGTCTGAAGCGGGCAGAATGCTAGAGATAACGAACTTCGCATCAGGTGGTCCTTGCCTTCACATCGTGCCTTAAAATCCTTTATTTCACAACGAGAACAGGTTGGCTAGCTGTGCATTATCCCTTAAGTATAGGCTACTCTTTAACAGCAATTTTTACGGCAATATTTAAATGACGCCTGGTCATTCTTGGCGTACCTAAAATTGTCCCACACGATCAACATCAGACATTCTCTGGTGGAAATAAAGTATCGCTGTTTGGTTCCTCTGTCATAGTTAATCTAGTGTGTGTAGTAGCCTCCGTGTCTCTAATAAGAACGGCATTTTAAGCTGGTGCACTTCCTTTTTCACTCAAGCTGCAGCAAAGCTTTTAGGTGCACCAAAGTACAAATAGCAAATAGCTTAAAAGATGCATTTATATTGACCTGATGATAATATTACAGTGTAGATCACATTTTAGTCATTGCTTTAGTATTCAGAAAGACTGTGATTTCTTTGTAGCGGCCCGTTACCTTGATAAATAAAACTGGCAAGCTGATGGAAACTGCTTCATACATGGCTGACCAGTCAAATTGGAGTCATTGGGACTTGTACAAACATTCTGTGAAAGATCCATGAGTGGTTGAGTCTGATACTGTACTTTAACAGTGAAACTGATCGCCCCTGAGCTTGTTTAAAGACTGATAGGCCCTGTTTCCACCTGTTTTGTGGATGTATTTTGTAGCGATTTGATCAGCCAGAATGCCTCCCCTCTTATGTTGGCTAGACTTTTGTGGGAGCACGAGTGCTGTGTGTAAATACTGTTGAATGAACAAACCAATGTTGTGAATTAAAATATTCTACAGTGATCTGTTGAACAACAGAGTAAGGACTGAATCACTTTTTTGTGTGCTTTCTCACAACACATCCCAGAATGATTATGTGGTTTAGCTGAGTGGGTGGCGAATAGGAGGAACTTTGTTGTGTTTCTGGACTCATTTGGGATGAATAGTGTTTCCACTATAAATGTGATTTGGTCACTTGCATTTTTGACTAACTTCATATGCTTTCTGTGATTTGATCACAAAGTGTTTTAGACCCCATTTCAACCTATATTTAAAAATATAGTTCACCCCAAAATTAAAATTCTGTCATGAATTACTCACCCTCATGTCGTTCCAAACCCATAAAACCTTTGTTCATCTTCAGAACACACATTAGGATTAATCCGAGAGCTTTCTGACCTTTCGTAGACAGCAACGCAACTACCAAGTTCAAGGCCCAGAAAGGTAGTAAGGACATTGTTAAAATAGTCTGTGTGACATTTTTGATTCAATATTAATTTTATGAAGTTACGATAATACCTTTTGTGTGCAAAGAAAACAAAAACAACGACTTTATTCAGCAATTTCTTCAGTCTTCAATGCACGTTTGCGACAGTACCACAATGCATTCATGTGCATTCCTCTGCTTGTAAACAAGGCAGAGCACATCAGGGTTCTACGTCAGAACGCCAGCTCCTGCATCAGCAGCACTGCATGCATGTGTCATGGTACTCTCGTGAATGCATGATGACTGAGAAGAAAGAGAAGAAATTGTTGAATAAAGTTGTTTTTACTGTGCACAGTATGCTGATAAATGGCTTGAAATTTGTGCTAGAGGATGCATTTGCAATGATTTTGCACTACCTTTAGTTTTTAAAGTCTTTTCTAGCATGCAGCCACATTTTTTTGTCACGGACATGTTAGAGTTTTGTATTCTGTACTTTAACATCATCTGCTTAATAATGTTAATGTTATTATTTTTTTTTATGTTGATAAGTTGATGTACTCGGTCTGATATCTGAACTCTTTCCGTTTTTATTTTGATAAACCTTCATGTTTTAAGGATTAACTCAACAGTATGATCATCATTATGAATTTAAATCAGTGTGTCATGTTCTGCATTTGGACAAACATTTGCTTATTTTTTCAAGAGAAACGGAAAATTACTGCTATGTTTACAATCAAAACAATGATTTATTTATTGACCATTCATTGCTACATGGCACCAAGTAACAGATTTTTTTGTTTTGTTTTCTCTTTATGTCCAGAGTGTAGAGACTCCTCCACTGCTAAGGGTTCATATTGGAGCCAGACCTGGTCACATGGTAAGCCAAGAAAAGATCTCTTGTTCTTTTATTGACTGCAGCTATTTGTTTTGGTCAACATCAAGGCACCTTGAGTCCCATACACATGTGGTCTCGGGAGCCATGGACAAGTACACAGCTGTAAATGAATTATGTAATGCCTGAGGGTTAGATTTGACAGTCATTTATCTATTTTTTTTATTTTAGGTTGAGCACAGCGATGTTGTACCAAATACTGTACAGCAGCTTCAAAAAGCATTTGCACAATGTATATGGCCCATGTCCATTTAGATTCTGTTTTCCATCTAACGCTCATTTAAACTCAAGTCTTTTAAAACACTAATAATTCAATAATACTGTTAAATGTAATTGCTATCTACTTTTCATATTGCACAGTCATGTTGTGAAGCCTAAGTTCACTTGTAGAATTTAAACAATTTACTTTAGATTAATTTTTTTTCTTCCAAATAGCATTTATTTATGTATTTATGCATCTATTTGTGTATTTATTTGTAAAAATAGCATTTAAAATATTTCACGTAAGTTTATTTTTTATTTGAAGTAGCATTTAAAACGCTTGATTTCAGTTTTACGTGTTCATTTTGAATCTAAAGTAATATTTAAAATGATTTACTTTAGTTTTTATTTTAAATTTAAAATAGTATTTATTTATTTTTAAATAAAATTAATCATTTAGCTTGCTTTGTATTTTTAATTTAAAATACAATTTTTGTATTTATTTTTAATCTAAGGTAATATTTAAAATGATTGACTGTAGGTTTTAGTAGCATTTAAAAAGGATTGACTTCCATTTTTATTTTTTATTTCAACAAAATAGTATAAAATCGTGAAAAGACCTGTTGTAATATTGCTGCATCCCTAGTTAAAATGACTCCCTAGGCACTGTTGTGTAACCAAAAGTGTATCAAATTAACATGTTCCTGTTCCACAATAATTTAGTCTGTTCAGTCAAGACAAATACAAGCTTGTTATCTGTAAACAATACATGGAGAATAGCCTTCTTGCATCACACACTACATAAAGCTCCACTCAAGCTCGCCTTTGTATTGTTTCAGAAATGTTCTACTTGAAATGCGTTTCTGTAATAAAGTGAGTTCTGAGCTATGTCATGCATAGTTTGAAAACTAATTATGAATGCTAATTATCTTGAGTTCTTGAGTGCTTGCCATTTAAGGGACAACAGTTTTGACTGCTTTTTTTTTTAAGCTGAAATTACCTGTAATTTACTCTAGCAGTGGCAGTCCAACTTGTCAGTCAAGACCACTTCACAAACCCCCCAAAGACCCCTAAACCCTTCACAAGAGTTGCCGCTCAGTTTGCCTGTTGACTGTTCTCTTTATAATTCCTCTCCAACAGGGTGTATTGTTTCAGGGATCAAGGTGCCTGAGTTTAAGCGTTTTCAAAATCAAGCTTCATTCAGAATCTTTGCTAAAGCAATTTCGGACATAGAATCGTTTACTCTGTTGGTCTTATTATGGTTGCTTTTGAAATCACTAAATTATATATAATTTTGAACCAAGTTAAACACTATTTTTCACTCCAAACCCTTTTGTCAGGCTTTCTTGAGAGTGTTTCCATATAAACACTGAGTATAGAGCAGCTAGTATTAAGGCAGAGATTGGTTTGGCTCTAAGCTGGTGGAGAATGGAAGGCCTAATAAACCTCTTAACTCCTGTATTAGTTACAGGCCTTTTACAACAACATGGGATAAAATAACAACTTATGGTCTGGCGGTGCGGGTGAGTGAGATTCAGGGCTTTTCTGTTTAATCATACCCATTTTTGGACATGTTCATATATGTGGCTATCCAGAGCTTGTCTGCAAATATCTGAAATGTAACAAAAGCCAATATATTGCGCTGTCAAAGAAAAGATGCGCATCTGTTGTAAGTTGTGAAGGTGCTGTGTAGGATCGGAGCCAGAGGACTTTGCTTTGGTGTAGCCTCAATCCATCATGTAATCTGTGTCCACAGTTCCTTGACTTGAGCTCCACAACAATATTGAATTTCCACGTTTTGGCTTCGGGCAAAAAAACTAAAAAAAGTACCCTGCATGGTTACAACACCAGCTTTAGAATACAAAGTCAGGCTTACCCATCTAAGTTGTTTTTACATGATCAAATTTTGACCATGAAAGGTCAAAAGATTTGACCATGAAAGGGGTGCGTATTTATTATGTTTATTAAATACCTACATTATTATTCAATACCTACAATACCTACATACCTGTTTATTAAAACCCTACAATAACAGTTATTTAAATACCTACATTAGGGCTGTTAAAAACTAAATTCAAACAGACGAACTATGTTCATATTTAAACGTCCAAACAGTCAGTAAGCGTCAGGTGCTTGGAAACGCTGTTTTTATAAATTATTTATTGACGAGTCTGCTGCCTTACGGCCAGCTGAAAGTGCTGTTTCTCTGCCGCTCACTGCTCAGAGCAGACGCAGAGAGAGGCGACACTGCACAGAGCTCGCGCTCGCAGCCCGGGCAGTACCGGAGACATCTTCCAAATGAAGGAAAGCTAAGGTTTTTTCAAAAAATTCGCAAGGGTTGTCAGTATGTACCTGTTATGGAACAAAATCAGCCAAAATAGTCTGAAAGTTGCTAAATATAGTGCTAAAGTCACGCTCGTCAGTCGTCACGCCGATGGCAGAGGTCGGTTGAGGCGGCTCACCACAAATAAATGAACGTATGGGAAACACTGGAGGTTGTCTGTGGGAGTGTCGACAGTTCTCGAGCATACAGAACGAGCCGTACGAAACATGTAGAGCGAGGGGAGATTTTCCAATAGTTAATCGATTGCTGATGGTTTCATTTTCTCGGGGGGATAAAAAAAGTGTAAGGGGATGATAATAATAATAATAAAAACAAAAATGTGTCACCAAATGTACTTGGGCGGATGTCCCAGGTAAAGTCTATGTGTGGGAAACACTGGGATATTTTTGTGCTGTGTTCCGTCTGTCTGATGCGTGTGCACGCGCCCGCCGTGCCGGTGCTCATTCGGTATTTTAAACTTAACACAGGCTGTCAGGACGGACCTTTATGCAAAAATGGAAATGCTCGCGTGAATTAGTGACATTTATAGATAAGGATATGACCGTAAACTGAACTTTTTTTGCACTGAGGACGCACACGCATGTGTCACAGCGCCTGACAGGGCAAGCCTTTACACTAATGCATTAACTTAAAGCTCAAAATAAAGAATGATCATGTTTTGGACAGCTTGGATCACGTACTTCTCCCGCGGCATCTCATTCTGGTTCCTCCACTATTTTTAGATGCATTTTGTCCATAGAAATGCGTTATAGTGCTGTAATTTGAGCAACCGGTTGAAGTTGGACATGCACTGTGGGCAGACCCGACTAATCGATAATAAGAATCGTTGTCGATGATTTTCATAATCGATTTTATAGATTAGTTGTTGGGTGTATTTATATTTTCCCCAAATCGCACAGCCCCTGTGACAACCCTAATTGTTATAATATTTCACAGTATTAGCCTACCCCTCCCCCCCACCTTCTCTATCTTTGACTGAATCAGTGCAGCATTGGTAAGCATAGCTTGGTAAGAGACTTCTTTCAAAAACATTTTACAGACCCCAAACTTTTAAACTGTAGTTTTTGTTATACAGTCTTGTGACTGTTGATGTCACACAATCTTCCTTTGCCTTTACCAAGATCTCATTGGATCATATCATACAAACTGACAAGCAACAAACAAACAGAACAGAATTAAACCATGTGAACTGGCTAAAAAAAAAGTAAGAAGAAATGTAGATGACCTTGCCAACTATTCTCATTACTCAACCATCTTGACCAACCCTAGTTTTACGTTTTGCTTTTGCTTGCTTCATAAAGCCTTGTCCCTGATGCGATCACCTCCCAGATTATTTAGCGTTAATGTCAGGGCAACTGCCATTTAGTGATTCATATGCAAAATGTAACCTTTGTGCCTGAGCTGTTCTAAATCTGCCTGCTTCCTGTCTGATGTAAGATCCTCAGAACAATAGAGGTGTTTGGCTTATCTAGCAGGTGCATCAACAGTTGTTAACGAACACCCCCTCATTACCTTATTGCAATGCATGGGGGATGGGAAGCGTCTGTCGGAGCCTCCATCTTTCTTTATGAGAGAGAGATGAGGAAACCACCTCCCATACTCCAATGAATTGTCACTTTGGTGTGTAGGAGGAAAGACTAACTGCTCTTTAAAAGGAAACAGTGGCATCTGTTTCCTTTTAGCTAGCTAGCATTGTGAAGTTTGCCGAAAATGTTTTGTGTGGTGATGTATGTGAAGTTTCAATTTTGCTGGTAGACTTTCTGAAGAAGGGGGGTTTTCTTTTAGCACATTTTCAGTGTGAATCTAGGTCCCCTGCTTACAACTGTGCCACAGACCACAAACTGTTTTCTTTCACTACGAAAAAAAGTAATTTATTATAGTGTGCATTGAAGTTATCAGGGCAAAGCAGATTGTATATATTGAGGTCTGTCGGTCAAAGATTGCTCTCAATAAAGCATTAGACATCTCCCCTGATCCTCAACACTGGTGCTCCTCAGGGCTGCGTCCTCAGCCCACTCCTGTACTCCCTGTACACACACGACTGTACAGCAACACACAGGTCCAACGTCATCGTCAAATTTGCTGACGACACAACGGTGATAGGCCTGATCACTGACAATGATGAGACGGCCTACAGAGAGGAGGTGAGTACCCTGACTAAATGGTGTCAGGAGACACCTCTCACTCAACATCGACAAGACCAAGGAGCTGGTGGTGGATTTCAGGAGACAGAGCAGAGAACACACACCCATCACCATCTACAAAACACATGTGGAGCGGGTAAACAGCTTTAAATTCCTCGGCGTTCACATCACTGAGGACCTCACACGGTCTGCTCACACAGATGAATGAATGAATGATGCACTTATATGCAGTGCTGAAGAAGGCACATCAGTGCCTATTCTTCCTGAGACGGCTGAGGAAGTTTGGAATGAGCCCCAGCATCCTCAGATCATTCTACACCTGCACTGTGGAGAGCATCCTGACCGGCTGCATCACCGCCTGGTTTGGAAACAGCACCGCTGGCAACCGCAAAGCTCTACAAAGGGTCGAGCGAACTGCCCGCCACATTGTTGGAGGTGAGCTTCCCTCCCTACACATCTACACCAGGCGGTGTATTAGAAAAGCCCGGAGGATCATCAAGGACTCCAGCCACGGTCCCACAGAACGCTCTCTCTGCTGGCCTCAGGGAGACGTCTCCGCAGCATCCAATCCCACACTAGCCGAATGAGGGATAGCTTTTTCCCTCAGGCTATCAGGCTAATGAACAGTCAGAAATAATACACCCTACAGTACACTCCCACTTTACGGTATGCCATGCACTGCACTTTAACTTTAACACAGTTCAAACTGGACTACACGGACACAATGCACTGCACTTTAACTTTTACACAGTTCAACTGGACTACACGGACACAATGCACTGCACTTTAACTTTAACACAGTTCAAACTGGACTACACGGACACAATGCACTGCACTTTAACTTTTACACAGTTCAACTGGACTACACGGACACAATGCACTGCACATTAACTTTATCACAGTTCAACTGGACTACACGGACACAATGCACTGCACATTAACTTTATCACAGTTCAACTGGACTACACGGACACAATGCACTGCACATTAACTTTATCACAGTTCAACTGGACTACACGGACACAATGCACTGCACATTAACTTTATCACAGTTCAACTGGACTACACGGACACAATGCACTGCACATTAACTTTATCACAGTTCAACTGGACTACACGGACACAATGCACTGCACATTAACTTTAACACAGTTCAACTGGACTACACGGACACAATGCACTGCACATTAACTTTTACACAGTTCAACTGGACTGCACGCACACTCTGCACAAATACAAAAATCTGGTGGTTCGAAAGCACATCCATGACATTGCGTAGCTTATGTATAATATGTTGCACCTTCGCATATTATTGTGTGTATATATGTGTACATAATGTAGAATGTGTACATAGGATGAATAATGTATATTGATAACCGTATGTCTTTATAGTACACTACGTGTACTGAGTATATGTATGTGTATTTTGCACATTGTCATCTGTATAAATCTAAGTATGTACTGTCTATATGTAAATTGTTTTTTTTGCACTGTCTGGAGCACGCTCTCAAGAATTTCACTCACCAAGGCTCATGTACTGTGGTGATGTGACAATAAAAGTGATTTGATTTTGATTTGATTTGATTTTTTTGACATGGTATTGTTGATTTAAACAAAGGTCTCAGCCTAAGAGCTTAGAATAAGAGAATGATTGATCATCTGAGCTAAACAATGTCACAATGTCTTTATGGTGTCTCATGGTAGGATACCAGCTAAAGTATAATAAAACCTTGATTAAATTGTGTGAAAAATAAAATGTGAGATATAATGGCAAAATCAGCATGATAAGCTTCCGTACTGAGTGTGGTGGACTTCAATGATGGCCATTATTCCAAGGGCTTTTCTGTTGCATTACACAATGTATTATTAATACTTCTTATACACTGCAATATTATTATACAAAAATGGTGTAGTTTTCACACAGAAAATAATAAATAAAAAAACCTGTTGCTTTACACTAATATCTGTTATATCGCTTGTGGCAGCGTGTTTGATTTGCGTTATTAATTGCAATCTCTAACACTTTTTGTAACACAACACAGTAAATTGAGCTTGAGTACTTTGGTAAGAGAATGTTTCTAATGGATTGGATGTGCTTCCCCAATTATTTTCACATTTGTATGAATTGGCAGTGTGACTGAATTGATTTTAAACTAAATCAGTTCCCATGTTGGTTTTAACAAATCTTGGGCGTCCTTTTTCCTCTGATCAGACATTCTTTGGCTTAACACTGTAATGACACCTGTTACTTCGCTTAGCAAACGCAGGCCAATAATCTGAGCTAACTGGATCATCACTGCTCTGGAAAACAGACACAGCAGGTGCAACAGCACAAAGAAGTCTCAGAGACCCACGAGACATGGGCTGGGAGCAGGCGGCCTGAAGGAAGTAGTTTCCACCCATCTCTGTTCAAGCTTAGCCTTGGTAGACAAGAGATCACTGAAACCCGCCAATAGCTGTAACTTAACCACCATGTCATTACATGTGTTTCATTACTCGGCTGTGGAAACTAACACATGCACACTCACGGTGAGCCCAAGATGGTGATTTTTGAATGTAGAAATGAATTCCAGACCTAGGCTTAATCTGCGCCGAGGAAAACTGCCCTGGATGATTATTCTTTTTTATTTTTTTTAACTTGATTTAGCTCTGGGTTTATGGCAGGCCAAAATGTCAAATTAGAGCCATATTTCAGCTACACTGTTTTGGTAATGTGACGGCGAGTTGTCTTGATAATGAGATGGAACTTTGTATAAATGCTTACATAAAAGTGACTGTTTATATATATTTTTTTCTCCAGGCAAAACCATTTAACAGTAGGCAGTAAACCCAATTTCAGTTTTGCAGAGATATTACATATTTTTGTAGTCCTTTCAAAATTGAGAATGTGATCCTCTTTTGGTGCAAATTAGTGATTAAGTCATTTAAACATATAAAATAAAACTATTTTCATAATGCCACTTATTTATTTATGTTTGTATATTTGTTTCTTTATTTCTCTCTCATTCTATCTCTTTCTCTCAGTCTTTCTTTCTCTCTCTCTCTCTCTCTCTTTCTTTCTTTTTCTCTCTTTCTTTCTTTCTTTCTTTCTTTCTTTCTTTCTTTGTTTTTCTTTCAAGCAGCTGTTGGGGCACTAGACAACCTCACTAATGATGTATGTGGGTTCAAAGTAGTAAACAATGTAGGTCAAAAAATCAATGCAGTTAACTTTACCTGACGGTGGTGGGACCTGTTGTGTCTCTGTCGAAAGTTTAGGCGTGCCCTTATCTTAGAATTTCAAAATCTATATATCATCTACATAGTAATGCTAGGGATGTAACAAGTCACCCAACTCATGATGCGTTACGATTCAGAATATTGATTTCATAATATTATTTTCTCAATTTTTAAGACAAATTATAAATGAAAATGTGTCTTTTTATTATTTCTCAGACAAAATGCTCCACTTTGTGAAATTGAAATGTTAAATAACAAAACTAAACTGAAATTTTAAAACAAAATCAAATAAATAAATACAAATAAAATAAATCTCTTTATATAAACAAGGCTTTGCATGTGCTCTTTTCATTTAAAAATTAGAGGCAACCACTGCAATTTTAGCACGATCCAAAGAAAAATATGCTGCACACAATCAGCATGAGCAGTTTTTGATTGCATTTAGATTTTATAATTTCAAAATTGTTATCAAAAACAGAAGGGTCTGACTCAAACTGTGAAACTATTCTATATCAAACTTCTGAAGGAAACAAAAACAGCAGATGGGGTATCGTTACATCCCTAAGTAATGCTGACATTTTCACAAACATTAGTGAAATCCACCCTCTGTAATGCCAGTCGACTTTTAGCCTGTTGTCCAAATACCACACGTACAAGGCAGGGCGAAGGGTTTGTTTTCAAGAAATTCCTTTTGGCATTTTTTTGTCATGAAAAATGTAAGTGGCAACCTAAAGAAAATGATAGGGTGACATTGAGATTTATTGGACATTTTAAGAAAGTCCATAGAGACATTCATGCAGTCTGTTACCTTACCCAGGATAGATGGAAAAACAATAGAGAGAGGCTCTCAGCAGAAAGATTTGGCATTTTCCATCTAAACTGCAACGTCCACAAACAGGCGTTCATTGACCTCAGACAGGTTGGTTTAATTGGGGCGTGCATAGCATGTGATGTATTTTTTTTACGTCCAGATGCTTGACAAATTTTGCTTCATTCACCCTTTTCTGTAATGTTATTGCAGGTGCTGAGACACTTGGGTTGGATCCTTAAAAAGCGTTTTCCTTGCCAAAATAAAGCTGATAGTGTGGTAAGTATAAATGCATGTTGGTGCTAAGATAGGTTTTTTTTTCTAATGATGGTGCTAAGATGGCTTTTTTTCTCTAATGACATTTTTTTTTTGTGCATATGTCACACTTAAAAGATTCAGATCATCAAACTAATTGTAATATTACACAAAGATAATGCAAACGCACAAAATGCGTTTTTTAAATTATGATTTCATAATTTTTATTTATTTATTTATGCCTTTTATTTGATAGGACCGTAGTTAGACAAGAAATGAAGTTGGAGAGAGGGAGGGGGAGGGGGATCCGCGAGCAGAGACTCAAACATGGGACTTACAAAGCGCAACGGTGCTACATGTCGATGCGCTGCCTACGAGGCTATCGGCGCCGACATGATTTCATTTATTAAGGGAAAAAAGCTGTCCAAACCTACCTGGCCTACGTGAAAAATGAATTGCCCCCTTCTGTTAAATCATGAAATAACTGTGATTAACCAAATTATTTTAGAAAGATAACAAGCTAAACCCAGGCCTGATTACTGCCAGACCCGTTGAATCAAGAAATCACTTAAATAGCACCTGTCTGACAAAGTGAACAATTCTTAAAGAGCAACACATCATGCCACAATCTAAAGAAATTCAAGAACAGATGACAAACAAAATAGTTGACGTGTCTGGAAAAGGTTATAAAGCAATTTCCAAGGCTTTGGGACTCCATAGAAACCACGGTCAGAGCCATTATCCACAAATAGAGAAAACTAGTAACAGTGGTGAACATCCCCAGGTAGGGCCCTATGATTTCCGTGATGCAGAAAACGCGGACGGAATCACGGAATCCAGTCATAAAAACTGAATTTACAGTTTACTGCTGAATGTCACGGAATGTGTCAAAGTTTGGATGAATTAATCGAAAGTAGGTAATTGCACTAAAATCAAATCGCGATATGGACTAGTATTTGTAAATATTACGCCGCAAAAGTTGATTTAAATATGAATCCTGCATGTTCTGCGCGTCTCTGTAGGAATGGAGCAGACTCAAGGTTTTGTTTACTAACGTTACATACACAGCGCAACGCGTTCGTCTGCAGTCTCAATGAGGACATAAATATATGAACAATAGCCCCAGAACTGTTCTGAGAGTCACTTCATGAGCATTTTACCATTTCATTTGAGTAAAACTAGCATCATATCATACACACACAGAACTTTAAAGGTATTCACGGCAACCCGTCAAAATAAAAGTTCGGTTTAACTTATTAAAGACATTGTGCCAGAAATAGGCTATATTATTATTATTATTTAGTAGAATGTACATACCACTACAACTACTACTTACTACTACTGTTGAAAAATAATACAACTTTATCTTTTAAAGAAATAATCACAAAATATTAAAATTTGAATAGTAAATCCCCTTTATTCGCCAAAAATGTTAATGTTTAATTTTCATTAATTAAAATATAAATTAAATCAATGTGTTATGCCTTCATCTAATAACCAGTGACATTTATATACACAACACAGAATTTCTGAAAAAAAAAAAATGTCATAAGGCTACTGTAAAAAAAAAAAAAACTGTATGGATTCAAATAATAAGACATGCTAAAACACAGAATTTGGTAGCAATAAAACATAAGGTGAGAAAAAATGTAACATTTCATACGGCCCTAAACGTGTAATTTTTGTTACACTTTTAATAAGTTAATGTTAAATTGTATAATTTTCATGATTTTAGTTAATTAAACATGCTTTTTGATTCATAAAAAAGGAGTCAAAAAATAAATAAAAAAAAACTGAATCCAGAAAAATGTAAACGGAAAAAACTGAATTTAGAGAAAAATTAAACGGAATTTGGGAAAAAAATCTAAAGAATTTCATAGGGCCCTACCCAGGAGTGACCGGCCTACCAAAATTACTCCTAGAGCGCAATGCTGACTCATCCAGGAGCTCATAAAAGAACCCAGAACAACATCTAAAGAACCGCTGGCCTCACTTTCCTCAATTAAGTTCAGTGTTCATGATTCAACAATAAGAAAGAGACTGGGCAAAAACGGCATCCATGGGAGAGTTTCAAGACAAAAGCCACTGCTGACAAAAAATAACACCAAAGGCTCATCTGACATTTGCCAAAAAATATCTTGATTATCCCCAATACTTTTGGCCAAATATTCAGTGGACTGATGAGACAAAAGTTTAACTTTTTGGAAGGTGTGTGTCCCGTTACATCTGGCGTAAAACCAACAAAGCATTTCATAAAAAGAACATCATGCCAACAGTCAAACATGGTGGTGGTAGTGTGATGGTCTGAGGCTGCTTTGCAGCTTCAGGACCTGGACGACTTGCCATAATTTATGGAACTACAGATGGAATTACATGCAGATATTTTATTGATTTATTTATATTTATTATTATTATAAAAGTATAACTACAATGTAAAAACATGTATGTACACAATAAGTGCATTGTATCAAATTATTAATTTAAATGTAAGTGCATGGTGATTAAGCCACCTAATATAAAGTGGAAAGAGAATGATGAACTATTCATGAAAGTGTTTAGGTGTTTTCCCTAAATCATAACAACCGTTAATAATACACAGAGCCTGGCGCCTTTGTGCACATTCAAAATGACTGTAATTAACTTCCAAAGGTCAAGGGGTCATAACATATCCTGAACAGCACAGCATTTTGTAGTGTGTAATGTGATCATATACTACCTGTAGACTTCCTACCTTGAATCATGATGGCATTCAAATGTTTTAGGGAATAATAATAAGCATGTATTTGGCAATTTCATATTATTTGCTTACTTTATTCACTTCCTGCTTTCATCAAAAATAGTTCCAAAACGATCCGAAGGATAAATCATTGAATGTCTCGAAGCAATACGGTGTGATACAAACTTAGCCAATCAAATTAAAAGGCCTACTGCTACTCTTTTATTTTTTGTAAAGATGTACAGTTTTGAAGTCAGCGTTCGGTACAAAAACATAATTATAACCATTACGAATTAGCTTCAGTCATAATTAATTAACTGATACACCCCAAACCCAGAAAGCAGAGTTTGCCACTTATAATTACAGCATTGTAGTAGTGTTAATGTGAAGGCAACCATTATCATATGCACACGATCGCACATTTAGATGTGCCTAGGTGCCTAGGATGTCATTTATAAATTCAACAATCTGATTTTTATAATAGGCCAAGTATGACAGCTTTGTGCCGAGTTGACTTTATCAGTAACTGTTATGTTTTGAGAGCAGACACAAACTTCTTAATGCAGTCACTAATGCTAATGCACTCAAATAAGAACAATGAATGAGTCTGTGTGTACTGGCACTCTAGCTAAAGTAAGTGATTTTGGCAGGTGGTGATATGATGTAACCCCTCTGAACAGCTCCAGCGAGATCATGTTCCAGCAGAACTTTAGGCAGTGCTTGTTCCACATGTTCCAGAAACACCCCATCCTAAGGGTCTACATGTGAAAAAAACACACCAGCAGCAGAATCGGGTCGAAGGGTAGATACCTGTATAGTCCCTTTATCGCTGTAGATAAAATGCCTCCCCTGTTAACCAGGTCTCAATAGACCTTGAATATGTTACTCATTAGTCATTTCTGCTGTCTGAGTTGCGTTATAGTGAGTTCCTGGAAACGCTGTCAGTGCACTCAGTTCATATGGAGATGAATAACTCTCGTAACTGACCGGGAGTGGTTAATCTGCTATTGATTATTGGCTTTCTCTGAGCTCCAGCATTGATTATGCTCATTTCTTTGCCTGGCCAGATATCATTCATTATCTACTGCTTTTTATCACATTCTGGATAATCTAGGTATGCAGATAAAGCACCACATTTAAGGTTACATTATTGCAATTCTGACAATAACCGTGTGAATCTCTCTATCACACACACACAAAAGTCCAGATCATATGTCACCCTAATGTCAAAAGAGGGAAAAATAATGTATTACTGATACACACTTTTTTGGGCAAGGTTCCATTAAATTGAAGTGACAGTAAAGGCATTTATAATATTACGGAAAGATGTCCAATTCTAACATGTTCTGTTCTAACAAGCACCCCAAAAAAGAAAAGAAAAAGGGTTTCCACTAAAATATAAAGCAGTAAAACTGTTTTCAATAATGATAAAAAAAAGCTTTCAGATTATTCTTTTTGTGACCTATTTATATAAATAAGCAGCACATTTAATCACATTTCTTCTTAAATACTTAATCCTTTTATTATTTACAATAATGAGTTTCTTGTTTTAAAGAATTGCGGGAGAAATATTATGTCATGAAAGTCTAGTTGGCGCAGGATGATGGGTCGTTAACGCAACAGATGATATTCTAGCCTAAAACTAATTGGCACAAGCTGATTGGTTTGGCTTGCATACACAGCTAATGAGCTTGCTGTTTTACATTTAAATAACTGTTTAGTATTCACTTGAGCATTTCGCAGCGCACTTTCAGAATTCCTCTGAAGCCCTCCACCTCCCCAGCTCCACTTGTATAGATCTGCTTGTTTAGTCTTATACGCACTTCACCGTATAGGCATATGCATTAGCTGTAGCAATTTCCTGTACTTGATTTGCAGCAGCAGCAGTAATTTAGGGGCAGCAGCATAACAGATATATTCTGCCAAGACCAAATACTGTACATCAACATTGTCATATAATGCAAAAATCTTCAGAGAGTTGCCATGATAAAAATAAAACAATTATTAAAATAAATGTTTTCTTATTTCTTTTGTCTTTGTGGCAAAATAGGCTGGACAGGTTTTTTGAGATTCAAGCCTTGAGGTGCTGCAATGCATTCTGCTTTTCACTCAGCTCATAACGCATTTGTCCTTTAACATACACTTCAATGCCTCACCTTTGTTCCAACATGGTGTTGAATTTAGTGATTCATACTACAGAAAGAATGTGTAGGCTGTAGGGTCTGCTTCAGCTGCTTTACTCATAGTTTAGCTCTGTAGCTGTTGGCAATCAGGCCACATTTAGTGTCACTCGTTAACAGAGGCAAATAAGTTAATTAAACACACTCGGCACATCTGTGCCTGTGCTGCAGAACACCAAATCAGCTCCAGGATCATTCAGGTACAGGATTTAAAAACAACATGCTGTTGACTTGATTAAATAATCAACAACAAAGGACAAAGTAATGCTGAGTGCGTACTAGGGTTGCACGATATACCGGTACTAAGATAGTATCGCGATACTAAAGCTTAAAAATACCCGCGGTGCCATTGCATTTTTTAAACGGTAGTATCATTCATACCGTAATGCCGTAATATATGTTGTATGCACGGCTGGCACACTATTTAAAATGCTGGCATGCATGTTCAAATTAACAGAAACATTGTTTGCCAAATGCCTTTTGCTGTGCTCTGTGTAGTATGGTGTGTGTATACTTTATATCGTAATGTCTGAACGATCTGCCGCTGCTAGGATTTGCGCTGCTCGCTCTCTCTCTCGTATGCGGATGCGCGCTTAACTCGCTTGCTCTCTTCCGGGTCCTGAACTCCCGCATTAACACTATCGTTGCGGAGCAAAACAAATAACAGCAATTTCCCATTGATTATCAAGTCTGTGCGCTACAATATGGTGTTTCCTTTGTGTTCGAATCTGAATCCGAATCGTTGGCTTGGGTGAATCACTGATTCACTAAACCATTCATAAAAACAGTCATTTGATTCGCTCCGGCAGTATTCAGCCGTTTTGAAAGAATCGTTTGAATGACTCAGTGATTCAATAACGAACTGCTGTCACCTGCTGGCCGTTTTTACCAGTTTCTTTTCTAAAACTAGGCATATACATGTTTTCCAACATATTTCTACATTCAGAATTTTGTATTTAAAATACATTAATCCCATAAAATATTTTATTCAATTATAAATAATAAATACAGTCTAAATGTACAAATGCCACATCTAAATGTCACTTCATGCTGCTTCTGTGCAGTGCTAAGATGAGTTTTGTTGACATAATTTCAGGGAAAACAATAGCCAGTCATTAATTCACATTAAGTATTCGAGAAAAATATTGTCTGTTTTAATTTATTTATTTATTCATTTTGTAGAATTTAATTTTAAACTGACAACACTGCATGGATGGTATCGTGATACTACTTGGTATCGTGATACTTCAGCTGGTATAGTATCGTACGACATTTTATGGTATCGTGACAACCCTAGTGCGTACATGTAGGTATGTTAATTAGCATCAAACTTATGTAGAAACAAACAGATCTGTCAATATTGATAATTATTCTCACATTTTAATCAATTCTGGAAAGGATTTTTTTTTTTTCATGTTAAAATTTGTATATTCTTTCCAAATGCTTCCTCCTCCTGTAAAAACAAGTCACATTGTTGTTTTTCTAAATGACATGCTTGGAGTTCTCAAAGTGCCGGAGGAGGGCAACAACATTATGCAATCCCCATGGTCCCCCAGGAATCCAGGCAGTTTAGATCTTGTCCTCATGTTACCTCCCATTCTTGTTGCCCTCTGTCAAGTCCTGGTTTGGAGCAGCGTGTCGCCTACCTTTGCAGCGACTCCCACCTGTTCGGCAAAGATAAAATCATTGATATGAGAGTCAACATTTCATTACAAAAATGCAGTGAACAGCCACCTCAGACAGAAAAGTGACAGCCGCGCTCACCCAGAAGCAATGTCACAGCATATGCTGATAACCTTCCCTGTCTCTGATATGTCCTTCTGTTACATCAGCCACAAACTTGTCTGTTTTCAAACGTTGCCATGTGGTGTTTACTTTAAGCTGTTAGGCTCAGGATTTAATACCTCCAAGGATTTAAAATTAGCTTTACAAAAATTAGCCATGCAACAGCATAAAAATGGAGGTTTTAAAATTGTATTTGTCAAAAGATGCAAGCTGTTTGTTTGTAAATGAAATGCCATCAGATCCACCTTAATCTTTGTGATACTTATCAAATGACCAAAAAAAGAAATGACTCAGTTTTTAATATTTACAATATACAATCTTGTTTATTTCTTTGGACTTTGTTTTAAAATATGACTTCTACATGATAAATCTGCAATCATCTTTATTTTTGGTTGGCTCTCAGTGGTAGAGCATTGCGTCAACAGCGCGAAAGCTTGTGGGTTCGATTCCCAGGGAACACACATACTGATTAAAAATGTATAACCTGAATGCAATTGTAAGTCGCTTTGGATAAAAGCGTCTGCTAAATGCATAAATGTGTACTACAAATGTGTATGTAAATGCGCAATTTTGTGGCATTTTCATACTGATTTGTTTGCTAGCTGCAGATACAAACCACAGTAGCAAATTGTCTCTGGTTAGAGAGTGTTGAATTGAATTAGCTTTAAACAGTTGTATAATTACTTTCAGTGAGCCATTGCAAACAATCTCAGAAAATCTATTACACTAAAAAACATGAATCAAGAATTTTTTGAACTGAGTGTATCGATTTATAGTTTCATTTTCATTAAAATGTGTTTATTTAAAAGTCATATATTTCAATTCTATGATGTTTATTGTGATTTTGAACAAGGCTGGCTGCTTACTAAAACACTGTTGGAATTACAGGAGGCTTTATTATCTTTTGTCCTTTGCAGAATGACTTTGATCCAACTTTTGTTGGAGCCAAAACTAGACTATTTTATGATCCCATAGGGGCTGTGGTTATGTGCTTTATCGGAGATGGGCTGGATGATAAAATCCATTCGCCTGTGTGCAGAGATGACTATATTCAAGCTATTCATAGGCTGACATATTGAAGAATGTAAACACTGTGTTTGTAACTGAAGCATCCATAATGGCAGATCTATGTCATCTGTAGGGCAGCGGTTAAAGGATTCGTGATAAAATGCACTTCGAGGCCTACGGCGGATGTATATGTGTTTGACCACAGCCAGTGCGATCCATTGACCTGTTTCTAGGACACTTCACACAAAAGAAGAAGAGTAGGGAGATCCTCATGTTTCATACCCCCTCTATACCCCCCCATACCCCCCCCCCCTCATGTTCAGACAGACAC